>JAIOTZ010000402.1:0-55278 GCA_023374045.1 Limonium bicolor
ACAACCGCAAGAGCAGGATTAATTAAGAGGAAACTGCACCTTGTTAGAAACCTTAACAGGAACCCAATTGTGGTATACCTGATGAACAGACGATAATAATCGTGTATATACTACCAATCATAGGTGAATCAATAATATAAAGCAATCTTTCTGTAATATACATATGATGCACGGCTCAACCGTAGCTCATACTTTACAGTGAAAAATGAAAACCGTATATGGCGACAGTAAATTCAAATACTGGAATAACAAGATGAAAACCTAAAGAAAGGGATTTTTAGTATGCCCAATATTAATACAAGACCCGAGTGTCGATGACTACAACTAAGAGCGGTTAATGAAAGTGTGCTATACACAAATAATTTAAACAAGCCATAAGATAATAATGGCAAATTACAAGATAGGAGATCACCTTCACCCATACATACAGGATTCAAAAAAAAACATACTAATGCACTAGAGAACATACCAGGAAATACATAGATTTTGAGGAATACACCTCGTAGGACAGAAGTCATATGTTAATGTCCGTGGGAGAGACCTCGAGTTCGCAATAGGCGATCGAGTCTTCCTTAAAATTTCACCCTTGAAGGGAACCTTTAAATTTAGGCAGACGGCCAAGCTTAGCCTGAAGTATGTAGGACCGTACCTTATTACGGAGCGAGTGGGCCCATTAGCCTACAGATTAGACTTATATGTTGAGTTGGAAGAGTGCACGATGTGTATCACATAACTTAGAGCTCGGACACTCGAGCTAAATCCTACATCTAGATATGAGGAGACCCCAGCACTAGGGAGACAAGGAACAAGATCATTAGAATGGTCAAAGCTCTGTGGTAAACTCACGACATTGAAGAGGCGACATGGGAGTTAGAAGACTCCATGTGAGACAAGTATCCAACAATTTTCTCTTCGTTTTGTGTATACTTGTAGGGGTACGTGGGCGTAACCCTTTTTAAGGGGGGTAGAGCACCACATGCGACTTGCATATCTGCAGTCTGTATTATTCTTGTGTATGGTTATTTGTGTTTGATTGTTTGTTGCGCATGTGTGCAATTAATTAGATGGTTATATCCTATGTGACATTTGGTGATTTATGATGTGTCCTATGTGACACTTGAATGATTATATGTGAGTTCTATGTAACACTTGAATGTTTATGAAGCACTTAATTATTTTACAGCATATTTATATTTATTCCTACAATCACACAAGAGATTCACTGCCAAGGGTTTACGCCTCTGCACTCTGTAGGACTGAGGATTTGGTATTGCACTTGTGCAGTGATGACCGAGTGGGATAGCTAGGAAGTTGGAACATGTATGGTTTTACAGTATTTATTAAGTTATCATGCTATATTATTATTATCACGAATAAAGAATATTTGTCTATAGGAATTATATACACTCAGAGTAGTGATGGAATATACACCCAAGAATGATAAGTAGACAGGAGTAGATATGAGGAACTTGATTCCATAGGATGAACAAATATAAATTATGACTTCGGGACGAAGTCCTTTTAAGGGGGGTAGACTGAAATACCCCTAACATTTAAATAATTAAATATAAGTAAATAAATATTATTTGAAGAATTATAAATATTATTTAGGGGATTATTAAACCCTAAAGAGAGTATATAAACACTCACGTAAAGAACGCACTAAAACTCCTTAAGGTCAAAAACGTGCGTTGAAGCCCGACCTTAAGTAAATAAATTATACAAGCTATAAACATTATATAAAGTCAATCAAGGATCATTGAATGACCTTTGGAACACAACTACTCAGTAGGAACTGAGTAAAAATACTAAATACCCGGGAATTCTCTTAAAGGCCCCTTAAGGCCCGAAGGTTCCGGAAATACCTCATTAAATAAAGTAAAGCATTACACCTCATTCAAAATGCATAATAATACCTTAATAAACATTTAAGACAAAGTTCTCAAGAAAAACTCTCAGTTAAAGATAAAATACTCGGAGGAGTTTCTTGACGCTCCTTTTGCCCGGATAACCTAAGGATTGTGTTATGGGTTTATATAACCCTATATAATCCAGTGAGACACTTCAATACATTATTATTGACTATAAACAATGTAAATAAACACTTGAAACTCATAGTATATATGGGGGCGATTTTTAGGTCAAAGGGTACCTAAAATCAGCATTTATACCTTAAAACTTTCATCTTCTCCCATAATAAAAATGTACCAATTAAATGATGGAACCTATTACACATATAGTATGGTCTTAGTAAAATATAGTGTAACAAAAATCAAATGAAAAATCAGTCCCAATTTATCTACACATTAGGCGAGATTTATAGTCTCTTTTTGACTAGTTTCAATTCAAAAACATGTCATTTTACATGATGACTCATTCCTACCTAAATTAATTAGTATGATATCAACACGACATTAATTTGAAGCTCTCTCCACCGTATACCTGCAATGACAATTAACAAAATTAGACAAGTTAGCATATATTATAAGATGTAGCCTAATGATATAATAAAAACTCAAATAAACCCACACCATTCCTTTCAACCGTATGAATGTATGGTGAAGAATTAATGGAGCCACCACCTTCAGCTCATGCGATCTCCACCTGCAAGACAAGGTTAGATAGGATGAGATAAGATTGAATTATAAAACAAGCCTAATGATATAAAGAATCTAAACTAAGCCTACACCACCTTTGTTTGTATTCGTATAAGTGCATGATGAGGCTAGTTCCAGCAATACCGATTGTGTACCTGCATTAACAAACACAAAATTTCCATGCTGGACTCCAGTACGTGGGGGAAACTGCTGGACTGCGCCGAACAACCCACCTGCAAAAGCAAAGAAGATTAATATACAGGTCTAGGTGGGTAAGCACTTTGTTAACGTGGATTACATTAGATGAAGCTAGGCTTCTTTTGTGCCCATCTGTCCTTGATAACCGATCATCCACTCCAAGTCTGCGCCGATCATAGCCCCTGTAAAAACAAAGTAAGCTAGTAAATTATATAAGATACCATTGCAGATAAAGCCTCCACATGTTGTTCCTGTCTGCGCCATTTATTACACCTGCAAGGAATGAACCGAACAACATTAATATACTAAACAGAGATAGATACAATTACCGTGAGTCATGTGTGTGCTGCATCATTTGCTCCACGTGTGTGGATTCTATACCTGCAAATTAAACAAATTAAAACTAGTCGTATAACCACCGAATGAGATATGTTAGTGGAGTGTTTTAATTGCCCACTAAATTACTACAAGACAAGTACCTAAAATTTGATTGCCATGTTGTGAATTAATAACACAAAGTTATAATGTCAAGTGCTCCATTAACGAGTGTTTGCTGCAAGTGGAACTTGTATAGCCTGAATAAACGATCGTGCATGCCTGCAACAAACAAAATAAAAGGGTTAACTAGACTATATAATATACATCTTAGAATAAAGCCAATACATAAACAAAGCTAAATTAATTCTAACCAATCCTTTTAGCCGTTAACTAGCATGATTGGAATGACCATTTTGATAATGTACCCTACAGCCGTAAGACTAGTGTGGCTATGCAAATAATGGAGATTGAATTATGTAATAATTTGGTAATCAAATAACTATAATCATAAGTTAATAAAACAAAAAAAATAGAGAACTTGCCTTATTAACTCACGTAACCTACCATCTCATTCCCTTGCAATTCTTCACGACTTGGTAAGTCTTCCTAAGCTCTCTCCTTGTCTTCTTGATCCAATACCTAATTAAATTCCTAAATGCTAAATAAGCTATATTAATGGTGTATTAATTCCTAACACCATTTTAATGTAATTCCCTAGTTAATTCTATCAAGTCTTGAAGCAAGAATAATCCTAGCAATCTATCAAGAATTTGCCATCAAATTGTTCTCCAAGGAGTTGTCTTGATTCAACATCAATTCAAGGAGTAATCAAGGTTAATCTAAGGTATTTTCATGTTTGAAAACTCTAAACAAAATTACTCTTATGTCCGAAAATATTATGACTCCTAAACCCATATTCTCTTCATTATTTCATGAAGGAAAATTGGATCTACAATCATCTCAAGGTGTATCAAAAATACCTTGATAAATTCCTAAGGTAAACACTTGTAAAATTTTTACAAATAATATTTATAAACTCTTGTGAGGAGTGTAACAATAGATCTCCTATATATATATATGCTAGGAGTTCGAATTATCTACTTCAAATAAGCGTTTGAGGAGCTTGGAGATTCAAGGAAAAATCAAGTACAAATATTGTCTTGATTTAAGGGTAAGTTTATATAAATAAGATTTATTGAGTCTAAGTTTAATTTAAGCTTCAAGCTTCGGTATAAAAACTTTGTATAACCTTTAAATAATTCGAGACCGAAAAACTATAGGTTATAATATCAAGGAAATAATTTATAACATATAAGGTAAGATTATTACCTTAAGGTATATATAGGGTCATGAAAATTAATTGAGGTTACATAAATATTAAAACCGAATTGTTTAGGAATTTTGTGTTCTATTTTTAGTTTATATCATTCTAAGTCATTAGCATAATTTTTAGAAGTGTTATATGGCTTATAAACATTTATATATACATATTATAAAGTTTAAAAAAGTTCTAAAACCATATGATAAAATTTAATTAGGGCCGAGAACAATATATGAAGTTTGGTGAATTTTGAAGTATATATAAGTGTATTAAATTATTTTATAAGTTTTTGGAACATTAAAAATAGCTACAAGTATTTAAATGGCTATTTTAATAAGTTATGTGGCTAAAATATAAATTTTGAGAAGTTTGGTGTACTAATAATGATTTCCGAGAATTAAAGGGTTTGTTTAGTATATTTATTATAATATAAGGTAGGAATTAATAATATGAATTTTGGTGAATTTAAATAAGTGTTTAAGTGTTAAGAATAACATTTAATGAAGTTTTGGGACTATTTGGTAATTATTGGGAAGTTTGGGATGTTACCAAAAATATATATGATTTTATGGGTATATTGAAGTATTAATTGAGAAATTAAGTCTTGGTCAAAGTGTTGACCAAAAACTTTGGGTTAAAATGATTTATGACATAAAATATTAAGTTTATAAAAGTTTTGGGGTGAATATGTAATTTATGGAAGTATATATGGAAGATAGAAATTAATATGGGCGGAAATGTAATTAAAGAAAAGATATGGGCTGTTTCGGTTATTTTAAGAAATAAAATATTTAAACTATAGATTATAAGTTAATATGTAACTTATATAAAGTTTTGGGTTAAAAGTGTTAATAAAGAAAACTATATGAATAAACCGAAAAGCTTATGAGCTTAATTGGTAATTTATAAAAATTGGTGATATTAATTTGTAATTTCCGAAATAATAAGAGTATTTGGTGATTTGTAAAAATAAGGTGGTTAATTAATATTTACAAAGGTTAATGTGGGTAATTAGTGGATTATAAAAGTTATAAGGTTATTTGACAATTTATAGAAGTTAATATAAATGTTTTGCAATTTTCGAAATTGATAAGGGTATTTAATAAATTATAAAAGTATGTGGTTATTTGGTAAGTTGTAAAAGTTAACGGGATCAATTATGATTACCGGAAGATTATATGTGACTATTTAGTAATTTATTACGTTGTTGGGTATATTACATAAATACCGAATTAATAAGGTTGGTTTTGTAATTTAATAAGAAAAGAAAGTGAAACTAGGTAATGATGTATTGAGGTATATTAAGGAATATAATATAAAGTTTATAAAATAATTTTGGTTATAGTAAAAATGACCAAGGGATATAATATAAATGATAAGTGGAAATAATTATAAGTATATAATTAATAAGGTAAAGATGTACCGTATAAATGATAATTCATTATCACATGTGAGCTTCACATAAAATAATGAACTGCTAGGTTATCTAGAACCACTGTTAAAATAACAGGGGAAAATAAATAACATACGGAGTTATTACACGACGAGTATAAACACTACAATGGCAGTAACGTAATATTTAGTGAATAGTTATATTAATACTACCGGTATTGCATGTTTAAATAACAGCGTACGGGAAAGGACTACTGAACAGGAGTTTGGCAAGCTAGCAGTTTCTTGGTGTACGGTATGTTAATTGTGTGGTCTGAATGTCCTAAGGATTATCCTAAGGTCCAGACATTGTGTGTTTAAATGTTTAAGAAGATATCTATGATTTTATGTGATTGGTATTGTATGTGGGATTGCCCAAACTGTTGCGTTGAATTTTACGCGCGAATGTCTTGTGACTAAAGTTTACACATCTAAACTGGAAAAAAAAAGACTAACTGACCTCTAGGTATTATTGAACCTAACAATGGTCAACTGTTAAGGTCTTAATTCAATATTGGTTATTGTGTCACTGACAAAAAGGGCTAACTTATAAGAGAGGAATCCAGATCGTTCCGACCTTCTGGTTGCGCATTGTGATCACAACGAGGGACTATAATGGAGTCACTCGAAATCCATCAGCCACATTCGGGGATGGCGGAGGGCACTGCCGTAGGTGCACAGGTTCGACCGGATCGGTCATTACATATATTTATCCAGGGCCGGAAGGTCCGTTGGTAACGGTTCCTTTGGAACCCAGGGGACATTCGTCCACAATTTATTAAGGTTTGTCTTAACATGACACTTGAGGTAAAATTAATTGGGAAAGGTTAAATGATTGGTTTAAAGGATAAGAGCCAAGTGACTAACTAACAAGTGCAGTTTAATACGTGTATCTCGTTTGATTATTGTTATGGTTTACTAATGTGTGATTATTGTTTATTGTTGTGTGGTTATTGTTGTGTGATTATTGATGTTGTGTACTATTGTACACTGGCGTTTACAGGTGGATTGTTATGTGTTTGTTAAGTGTTTACGGTTGTTACTGTTATTATTGTAAACCGGTATTTCATGTAAAGAATCTAATATCAAGATGGCTAAAACGACTTAAGGAATCTAGAAGACTTAGGACTACATTTAGCATACCAGCATAGTTTGCTGAGCCCTTCATTGGGCCAAACATTTCAGGTCTCTGAAGAATACACAAGCCGGAGTGCGGGGAACAGGGTAGCTGCTGTGTTTTTATAAAACACTTATGGATTTGCTATGTGTTATATTTTGGAGTTTGTTGTATTTCAGTTAGTTGCTCATTTAGTTGGATTTGGTTTGTAATAAGTAGAGTGCTCAGTATCTGTTCATCACAGCGTGTGGAAGTTGTAATGTTGGAAGAGTAAGGATGCCTTGTTACTCACAAGGGTGAGTGACGGCGTGTAACACCAAGGATAGTTAGATTTATTTTCCGCTGTGATTTGCTATTTATTATGCTACGAATTATGACGTCATTACAGGTTTAAGATTAGAGGTGTTACAAATATGCACATTAGTCCCACGGTTCGACATCCGGTCGCTTACATTTCACTATACTACCACGACCGGGATTTGTTTGCAGCCCGACGTTTATTTTGAGTTTTAATTTCTTTTCTTTTATTTTTACACCAGTTTAACCACTCACTCTATAACGCCTGCAGATGTGTGATTTATAAACATGATATGTGTATAGTTTCATGCATGTTTTAAATATAATTAACCGCATGCTCAGACGACAAATAGTTGTGCGTGGCCCGGTAGCTTGCAGGCTGCTCGATTACCATACCAGCAAAGGTGCTAACCCCCTTTAGGGGGCCCCCATACTTTTCAGGTACAATGGAGCTGGCAGCCGTTCGAGAGTAGGACGGGGTAGCTGTTTATACTTGGATAGTTATTTAGTTGTTTATGTAGTTGTAAGGAATGTAAACCGAAGTTTGATAATCGGTGACTGAAAGTATAGACTCGGTACAGTTGTAATGTAAATGTATGTATTTCAGTTTAGAAACGGTTGGTAATGTAAAGTGTAGTGCTCGGTAATCTTGTCCATCAGACCGGTACACTATGTATATATTAGCCTTGTTAGCCACGTGGGTGGCTAACAGCGTGTAACACCCATGGATTAAGTTAAGTGTTGAGTTGTAATTCTGCTACTAAATGTTGTTAAGTATGGTGTTTGTAGTTGGGGTGTTACAAAGTGGGTGTGTGTGTGAGAGAGGGTATAAAACCGGCCCCCACTGTAGCTACTTAAGATGGGGCGTTTTCATCTTTTACAGAAAACGTTCGTTAATATACCCGGTTTAGCACTATTCACTAACCGGGCCAGTTTTTCGGATTTTTCTCGTTTCCTAATTTTTAATGGCTATTAAGATTCCATTAATGCTTAATTATAGTTACATAGTCAACCATAATTTTTACGGGTCTGTTTGACCACTCAAAGTCATGTTTTCGGGTTTTTTCGAAAAACATGCTTTAAAACTCCGTTAGCGTTTTAATCCATTATTTGGATTTGTTTCCTTCGGGAATCATTCCCGTATACTAATTAGGCCTCACTAGGCCTTAGGAATCCATCTCGGACCCTAACCGAGGTCATATACCTCCTATACTCCTTTAATGTGTGTTATAGCGTTTTACGCGTTTTACGCATTTTCTCTTTTCTTTTGGTTTTATTCTCTTTACCAATATTCCTTAAGCACTAATAGGCCTCTAAAAATCATATTAGAGTAATTTAATCACCATTTTTAGGTCTGGGGTATTAAAATCTACCCCCTTAAGGAACTTTGCTCTCAAAGTTGGTGAATCTAATATGGTTAGTCTCATGGCATCCTATGCCAAGGTTATAATACACGTATAACCTTACCAACTCCACAAGTCAGTCGCATTTCACACTACACATACCACACACATATCACAGCATGTATAGAAATCAAAAATACTCTTTATACTCTCTCCATGGAATCAGTCCGAAGACAAGAAGGCACTACAGTCTTCGAATCCATATCGAGTAATACACTACTGATCCCTTAGGTACTGGTCACGTTGAACACTTACACTTTCTGGTTCACGGCCGTTTCATGACAAATGGGCACTTACTCTCTCTGGCCCACGGTCCCTTCGGTTCTGATCAAAACGTTACACATATACATATCCTCAGGCACTCTGGTTGACTCACTCAACACAGGACATTCTCATGGTACTCTCCCCGTCCCGCTGCCTTTGGAAAAATCACACACTGACACCACCCCAACCGGTCACTTAGGACCGCCGCACGTACGGTGCAATGGTTTCAAAACCATTTTTCGCCTTCATGCTCGAAGGATGATCCTTTTTCAAATTCTGTTTGAAAATTATTTTTAAAACATCACACAACTCCAAATCCGGTTTATGGTAGCTGCGTCTTTTCTTAGCGTGATTACTTGTGACCACTTATAGGGAGCTTCAGGAATCATCCAACCCTGATGTGATCAGCATCAGTGTTGAACTATCCTTCCACCCCAATTTGTGTTCGGTTTCCCTTGATCGCTAGCAGATCAAGTTCCACCTCCCACGTCAGTTTCAAACAATCAAATAGTCAAACATTTTCGTTTTCTATCTTTTACTCTTTCTGGTTATATTCATAAAACAATCAATTTTAACTTATCTCTAAATCATAGAACCTAGGTCATCCGTCATTCTCGATTTACTTTGCTTACTTTGCCTAAGCTACTCATGGGCTCATTTTCTCAAATTGTTACTCACTTAAAAACATACAACATACAACTCCATAGGATGGAACTCACTCCATCAATCATTCTCAATTAAAATTACCTAGGGAAACTCACTTCCTACTAGGTTACACATCGGTTTCATACCGATTCATACTCATCACATCTCATGTCTAATCTCAATAGACACATACTATAGGGATTCTCATTCCCCAGGAGCTTCTCTACTCCTCTTTTCATAAATATTATGTACACGTTACTCGCATCTCTCGTGCGTAATAACCAAAATTACATAATGAATGGGTACACATGTTTATGTAACATGAGTTCCAATCATTAAAACAATTTCTTTGTGCTATGCACATAGTAGTTTACACTCCTATGCGTAAAACATACTCTAAGCGGTTTCTCGCCCTACCCCCCTTAAAAGGGGTTACGCCCGCGTAATCGACCATATGTTATTATTGAACATTGGTTCACTAATTCGAGTATCATGAAGTGTTTTAACTTCAATGCGGTTAATTAACTCATAACCGGTTTCGGTTCAAGCCTCTAAGGCTTTAAGGAGTTTAGGATTAGACCATTACTCACATTTACGGCCCACTAGCTTCTGCTGCGTGACCTGATAACTAGAGCTTAATTCGCCCTTTTGGTATTCTCAATTTATTATCCACTCCCTTTTTATCCCTTTTTAACTTGGGAGTAAAGGTTTCTCAATCGTCGCTTGGTATCTCTTATCGTATGCGAATTCGATGAGTTGTAGATTTTCTCTCCACTATCTCTGGAAATATATTTCGTATAACTCTGTATACCTTCGTGGTTATTCACTTACTTTTTCCGACTTATTGTCGGTTGAGGTCAAGCTGCTACTTAGCGAGTAGTGCTTCCTCGTTTAATAATGACTTCTAAGTTATGTTTGTTTACTTGTTTTTGTACAAGAATTCCTCATTCATACTACTCTGCATTACCATGCATCGGTCCTGGGACCTGTGGGTTATGGGCCCACGTTCTTCGTGCATCTTTGGCCAACGGCCGCACGGTTATTTCTCTAGATTCTCGCTCAACAGGCTTCGTTGCCATTTCTCAAATTCCTAGCTATCCCCCAAGATCATTACTGCACAAATGCAATACCAAAACACTTAGTCCTACAGAGTGCGGAGGCGTAAACCCTTGGCAATAAATCTCTTATGTGATAGAAATGAACATGTTTCCTTATCATCTTTTCTCATCAACTTAATATCGTTATCTGGCTATGCTCTTACAATGGTCGCTTGCTGCGTACCATGTTCTTACTCATTAAACAACATTCGTTTACATGGCATCCGCTACTACTTTAGCTTCCGCTCATGTACTCCCGCCATTTATACTATGGCTTGCCATTCACTTGGCTCAATAAAATATACTACTTTTTTTAAATCTTTTTGCGCTTCTTGCGCATCTTTCATTCTATAGTTTGCATTATACACAACCTGTGTTTGTTTCTTAACCGATTACTCTTTCGGTTTAAAACTGCTGCTATCAAGTTCCTCTTTACACACTATCTTTGTTCGAATTACTCCTTGGCTATAAACACATGCTCAAGTTTCACTACACCGATCTAGCGGTTTTACATTACATTCATAGGTGGTAGCCTTTCTCTGGAGGATTCACGTAATTGCCGCTCCCTAGGCTCCACAATAACGAGGGGTATTCCCGCTGTAAGGTAGTGGTTCATTCTCCACGATTCTTCTTATGCCTTTATGCATATGTTTTGCAACGTTTGGATCTACGCATCGTAGTTGGTTTTCCGGCTTACAAGCCACATTGCCTCAAGTCATGCTCTTTGTAGACTGCTTATACAGGTTTCGTCTTCTCCGCATGCCATTAAATGGCTTGGAGGTATTTTCTGGGCTCTTTGATATGATTGCCTCATCACACTTCCGTACATGGAAGGCCCTTTTCTGGTATCTCGACATTTATCTATGCCCGTTGGCAATTTAGGGTGTTCCCTTGTTACGTGGGATCCCTTCGGGGTTCTACCCGAGTGTTTTCTTTACACTTGTTGTTGAGCAAAATAGTGGTGAGACTACTCTGCTAGCTATGGGCAGTGAACCCAATCATTGTAGTACAACAAGGTCGTATCCACAGGGACTTCGTAACTGTCTAGCTAATTATAAGCTTAGTAAATGTGCAAGAGGATATATACAAAAGTGCATAAATGTAAATTAGGGGTTTTGGGTTTTTGGGTTGTAATTGGAGAAATAAATAAAAGCAATAAACACTAAACTAACTATCTAGGATAGGTGTAGCCCGGGATGGATATTTGCACCCGTTCTCCCCTTACTACCGATTGTCGAACCTCGAACTCATAGCTAAACCACGGGAACGCTTAATTAATTAGCAACCTAATCTAGGCCTACTAATCCTAACCAATTTAATCGAGACTTCTCATTCAGCTAAGCCCCGGGTCAATCGATAGCACTAAGCTCAAGTTCCACTAAGGTTGCAATGTAGTCTAATCTCAAAATTATCGAAATCAGAGTACACCGTTTTAGTCTCTAACAGTTTAGGTTTCTATCTCTGAATAACATTTTGATAGAATCCCACAATAATGCTAAACTAATCGGTAGGCCAAACCAACCAATTTAACACATAGAAGACAAATTGAGCAAAACCCTTAACAAATCCCCAAATCATGAGCAACAAGTTTAGAAGTCATAAACACTCAATAATCATCTTCATTAAGCTCAAAGACTAAAATAAAACCATAAATGAGTTCAAGAATCTACAATGGAGTTTAGGGATTTTGGGACAAAATCCTCAATCCCTAGCTACAAATGATTCTACACAGCCATAGAGAAAAGAAAAGCATAAAAGGGAGAAGAAGAAGCCATTAATGGAGCTTGGAAGCTTTGGAGAAGGTGAGCTCTTTCTTCTCTTCTTTCTCCTCTTCTTTCTCTTCTTCTTCCCCTTCTTTTTCGCCCTCTTTCTCTCTGTTTTCAACTGGTGGAGTCGTGGTTGAAGAATGGGGAGAAGTGTCCCCAAAATTCCCGTTTTAAAACTTAATTCTGGGCTAATTTTCGACCCGACCGACCTTGCAAGGTCGGTCCTAGGGTCGGTCGGAGTCAGTAGCAATTTTCAGATGCGTTTTTAAGTTCGACCGACCTTGCAAGGTCGGTCCTAAGGTCGGTCGATTCCAGTAGCTTGCAAAAACGCAAATCTGGGCAAAATTTGGACCCGACCGACCTTACAAGGTCGGTCCTAAGGTCGGTCGGAGTCAGGCTAACTTCAAAACGCTGTATCTTCTTCGTTTTAACTCCGATTTTGGATCCGTTTCCGCCCACGCGTTCCTCTCTTCGTCTACTTTACTCCTAGCTATGTTACTCCTCCTGTTTAAACAATAAATGTGTAAAACACCAATGAAACACAAAACTAGAGGAAAACAAGCTAGAGTGAAGAAATGAGCATGAAAAGTGTTGATTAAACATATGAAATACACCCCTAAAACATGCTCATTTGGACACTCATCACACCCCCACACTTACCTTTTTGCTGTCCTCAAGCAAAACCAAGCACCCATGCAAGTAAGGAATGCTCAAGACTAACAAACACTAACATGAATTGTAGGATAAAAGAAGAAGCAAAAAGTGATTAAAACCTTTGAGGAGTGTGAACCATCTCTTAGTGGTGGCATGGGTGTGCTTAGGGCAAAACAAAATCTAGAGTTTCGGGGTATGATCCGAAGTGCTTTAAAGTTCTAAAGATTAGGTGACTTGGAGAGCTTTTACCATGTCCAACTTCTCTCAAGAATGGGCATTGAGAAGAAAACAAAAGGAAAAATAGATTTATGCATTTGTTTCACTTTTGCATAAGAGATGAGAAGATAAAATTTTTGGCATCAAGCCTTAGCATTTAAGAACACTCAACTCTCATTGTTGGTTAACAATGGCGTCTCACAAGTCCCTTGATGGATTTTCACAAAGAAGCACCTCTTAGCAATCCCTAAGAAAGCAGATAGAAGGAACCCCAAAGCAATAAAAATCCAACCATATAAGATCACTTGGCCACACCGCGTGTAAAATGCTCCTCAAAAGCAATCAAAAAGAAAAATTTAAGCATTTATCCCACAACTCATAATAGTATTTGTTCTTAATGAGAACAACTCACAACACAAGGGTCCAAGTTTTTTTTATTTTGGACAATCACAAGATAAGCAGAGAGATCTAACATTTAAGCACGCAATTCGCCGAAAAGGTCACTCCCCCACACTGAACTTGAACAATGTCCTCATTGTTCACCAAACAAACCGGGGAAGGTTTCAGAAGACCTTTTCAGGAAGCAGGCAAAAGAGGAAACACAAGGGACATAAACACCATTATATCACAGCAGTATCCCCAGATTTGCAGATTCAAAATTAGAGAAGAGAGAACGAAAACTAAAAGAAACTAGTACTCCCCTGAGATTGCTATTGCTATCAGTTTGTAGAACTCCCCCACACTTGAGCTTCAGCCTCAAGTAGCGTAGCTTAGTTGCGGTGTGGACTGGAAGTTGCACCTGCATAAAACACTAGAAGCAACCAAACTACAATTGGAGTTAAGAGTTAGCAAAAACAAAACCAAAGGAGAACGAAAACAAAAACAAGAAATAAAAATAGTGGAGTCATTGTGTGCAAGTAATAAAGGAGGGGTGAAATGAGTACTCCCCAATAAGATGAGGATAGAGGATAGGGTGCCCGCACACTTGCTAGTGGGAGGGGTTGTTGAGGTGCTACCTTCAATCGTTGGAGATGAAGGTCCTCTAGGAAAATTTCGCCAGAGGTTCCTTTGTAATTGTTCCTAATTCCATCCCTTTTTCAGAGGGGCTCACCTGTTGCCAAAATATTCACAACACAGATGCCACCAATTGGGCGCAAAAGGGCAAGTCCAAAGAATGCCAAAATAGCCCATTATTGAAAACAATGCAAAATCTAAACTAACGAAATTTAAAAGACAAGACACGAAATGAAATCCGGGTTGCCTCCCGGTAAGCGGCCCTTCTTTAAGGTCTTTGGCTAGACCATACCACCGTGAAGTCATCCGGGATCGAATATGAACGTTGAAGTCGGCTTCAACGGGTGGGTTGGGCGGGCATCATCTAGCAATGAAGAACCCGGATCAAAAGGAAATGTGGCCTCAACACTTAGGATGTGAAAGTGTAAACTCCACCGATCGTTCATCAGGTGGAAGTGTTGAGGTGGGCGATCCTTGGTACGAGGATCAAACTGTGGTGGAGCCTCCTCTTCAAATTCAAGGATGTAAACATCCTTATCTTCAGTGAGCGGTGCAGGGAGAACTCCGGAGCGGACTTTGTCTTCAATCTTTGGTCCCGGATCAAATGGGAAGGTGGCCTCCACACTTAGCGGGTGTACGTTGAGCTTCCACCCAACTTCATTAGTGCACGGGTGGGGGCCTTGATCCTTCAAACGAAGATCAAAGTTAGTGGGCTCCTCCTCCTCAAATTCGAGGATGTAGACATCCTCGATCTCGGGGTGAGGCTCATAGGAAGAGCCGAGGTGGACATCAACTTCAGAGGGGGATGGCTCCTTGAAGTCGGTGGTGGTACTCTCCTCTGAGGAGTCAGAGAGAGACAGTGTCTCCTCCTTCTCAAAGTTGAGGATGTGAGCACCTCGTTATCTTGATAGAGCACGGAGAAGGTGGGGAAATATTGGTAGCTGACTTCAGAGGGAGAAAGCTCCTTGAAGTTAGAGTGGAGACTCTCTTCTGATGAAGTGTCTTCATAGTCAAGCCGGGGGTGGAGTGGTGCTGGGCTTTCAGATTCGCACAGGGGAGGAGTTGGAGAGTAGCTCAAGTCCTCAGCAGGTTGTTCCTCCTCGTGAGCCACTTCAATCAGTTGTTGAACTGGTTGCTCCATGTGTTCTAGATGAGCTGACGTTCTTTGCTGGATCATTTCGGAGGTCCCAAACTTTGAGGTAAAATCTGTCACCATTTCCCTCAAAATGGTGTTGTTTCTCTCTATTGCAACCATAGGACAATGGGAACTCTCATGATCTCCTCCACACTCTCCACACAAAGATGGGGTTAGGCTTGGGAGATGACTTGAAATCCTCCAAGAGAGCTCTCAATTCAGCCATTGAGACTGAACATTGGGGGCTTTCATGGTACTCTTCGCACCTTTGACATACACTTCAATGATTGGTGTTTTGCTCGGTGTAGTCGCCATGCCAACCTCCTACTGGGGGAGTGATAGATGATTTGAAGTTTTCCATAAGAGCTCTCAATTCTGACATTGTTGTTGGACAATGGGGGCTCTCATGATATTCTCCGCACCTCTGACATACATCCCATTGATTGTAGTTCTCTGCGCCATAGGAGTAACCGTACCAACCTCCTGCTTGATCGTAGAGACCATCCATCAGAATTAAGTACCTAAAAAACAACAAAAATTTATACACAAAATGGGCAAATAAATGAAATGAAAATCTGCACAAAAACTAAACAGATAATAAACCAGATAGTTGGACCGAAGTCCCCGGCAACGGCGCCAAAAACTTGTTGAGCAAAATAGTGGTGAGACTCTGCTAGCTATGGGCAGTGAACCCAATCATTGTAGTACAACAAGGTCGTATCCACAGGGACTTCGTAACTATCTAGCTAATTATAAGCTTAGTAAATGTGCAAGAGGATATATACAAAAGTGCATAAATGTAAATTAGGGGTTTTGGGTTTTTGGGTTGTAATTGGAGAAATAAAGAAAAGCAATAAACACTAAACTAACTATCTAGGATAGGTGTAGCCCGGGATGGATATTTGCACCCGTCCTCCCCTTACTACCGATTGTCGAACCTCGAACTCATAGCTAAACCACGGGAACGCTTAATTAGCAACCTAATCTAGGCCTACTAATCCTAACCAATTTAATCGAGACTTCTCATTCAGCTAAGCCCCGGGTCAATCGATAGCACTAAGCTCAAGTTCCACTAAGGTTGCAATGTAGTCTAATCTCAAAATTATCGAAATCAGAGTACACCGTTTTAGTCTCTAACAGTTTAGGTTTCTATCTCTGAATAACATTTTGATAGAATCCCACAATAATGCTAAACTAATCGGTAGGCCAAACCAACCAATTTAACACATAGAAGACAAATTGAGCAAAACCCTTAACAAATCCCCAAATCATGAGCAACAAGTTTAGAAGTCATAAACACTCAATAATCATCTTCATTAAGCTCAAAGACTAAAATAAAACCATAAATGAGTTCAAGAATCTACAATGGAGTTTAGGGATTTTGGGACAAAATCCCAATCCCTAGCTACAAATGATTCTACACAGCCATAGAGAAAAGAAAAGCATAAAAGGGAGAAGAAGAAGCCATTAATGGAGCTTGGAAGCTTTGGAGAAGGTGAGCTCTTTCTTCTCTTCTTTCTCCTCTTCTTTTCTTCTTCTTCCCCTTCTTTTCGCCCTCTTTCTCTGTTTTTCGACTGGAGTCGTGGTTGAAGAATAGGGGAGAGTGTCCCCAAAATTCCCGTTTTAAAACTCAATTCTGGGCTAATTTTCGACCCGACCGACCTTGCAAGGTCGGTCCTAGGGTCGGTCGGAGTCAGTAGCAATTTTCGGACGCGTTTTTAAGTTCGACCGACCTTGCAAGGTCGGTCCTAAGGTCGGTCGATTCCAGTAGCTTGCAAAAACGCAAATCTGGGCAAAATTTGGACCCGACCGACCTTGCAAGGTCGGTCCTAAGGTCGGTCGGAGTCAGGCTAACTTCAAAACGCTGTATCTTCTTCGTTTTAACTCCGATTTTGGATCCGTTTGCGCCCACGTTCCTCCCTTCGTCTACTTTACTCCTAGCTATGTTACTCCTCCTGTTTAAACAATAAATGTGTAAAACACCAATGAAACACAAAACTAGAGGAAAACAAGCTAGAGTGGAGAAATGAGCATGAAAAGTGTTGATTAAACATATGAAATACACCCCTAAAACATGCTCATTTGGACACTCATCACACCCCCACACTTACCTTTTTGCTTGTCCTCAAGCAAAACCAAGCACCCATGCAAGTAAGGAATGCTCAAGACTAACAAACACTAACATGAATTGTAGGATAAAAGAAGAAGCAAAAAGTGATTAAAACCTTTGAGGAGTGTGAACCATCTCTTAGTGGTGGCATGGGTGTGCTTAGGGCAAAACAAAATCTAGAGTTTCGGGGTATGATCCGAAGTGCTTCAAAGTTCTAAAGATTAGGTGACTTGGAGAGCTTTTACCATGTCCAACTTCTCTCAAGAATGGGCATTGAGAAGAAAACAAAAGGAAAAATAGATTTATGCATTTGTTTCACTTTTGCATAAGAGATGAGAAGATAAAATTTTGGCATCAAGCCTTTGCATTTAAGAACACTCAACTCTCATTGTTGGTTAACAATGGCGTCTCACAAGTCCCTTGATGGATTTTCACAAAGAAGCACCCCTTAGCAATCCCTAAGAAAGAAGACAGAAGGAACCCCAAAGCAATAAAAATCCAACCATATAAGATCACTTGGCCACACCGCATGTAAAATGCTCCTCAAAAGCAATCAAAAAGAAAAATTTAAGCATTTATCCCACAATCATAATAGTATTTGTTCTTAATGAGAACAACTCACAACACAAGGGTCCAAGTTTTTTTATTTTGGACAATCACAAGATAAGCAGAGAGATCTAACATTTAAGCACACAATTCGCCGAAAAGGTCACTCCCCCACACTTAACTTGAACAATGTCCTCATTGTTCACCAAACAAACCGGGGAAGGTTTCAGAAGACCTTTTCAGGAAGCAGGCAAAGAGGAAACACAAGGGACAAACACCATTATACACAGCAGCTATCCCCAGATTTGCAGATTCAAAATTAGAGAAGAGAGACGAAAACTAAAAGAAACTAGTACTCCCCTGAGATTGCTATTGCTATCAGTTTGTAGAACTCCCCCACACTTGAGCTTCAGCCTCAAGTAGCGTAGCTTAGTTGCGGTGTGGACTGGAAGTTGCACCTGCATAAAACACTAGAAGCAACCAAACTACAACTGGAGTTAAGGGTTAGCAAAAACAAAACCAAAGGAGAACGAAAACAAAAAGAAATAAAAATAGTGGAGTCGTTGTGGGCAAATATTAAAGGAAGGGTGAAACGAGTACTCCCCGATAAGATGCGGAAGGAAGATAGGGTGCCCGCACAATTGCAAGTGGGAGGGGTCGTTGAGGTGCTACCTTCAATCGTTGGAGATGAAGGTCCTCTTGGAAAATTTCGCCAGAGGTTCCTTTGTAATTGTTCCTAATTCCATCCCTTTTTCAGAGGGGCTTACCTGTTTCCAAAATATTCACAACACAGACGCCACCAATTGGGCGTAAAAGGGCAAGTCCAAAGAATGCCAAAATAGCCCATTATTGAAAACAATGCAAAATCTAAACTAACGAATTTAAAAGACAGACACGAAATGAAATCCGGGTTGCCTCCCGGTAAGCGGCCCTTCTTTAAGGTCTTTGGCTAGACCATACCACCGTGAAGTCATCCGGGATCGAATATGAACGTTGAAGTCGGCTTCAACGGGTGGGTTGGGCGGGCATCATCTAGCAATGAAGAACGACCCGGATCAAAAGGAAATGTGGCCTCAACACTTAGGATGTGAAAGTGTAAACTCCACCGATCGTTCATCAGGTGGAAGTGTTGAGGTGGGTGATCCTTGGTACGAGGATCAAACTGTGGTGGAGCCTCCTCTTCAAATTCAAGGATGTAAACATCCTTATCTTCAGTGAGCGGTGCAGGGAGAACTCCGGAGCGGACTTTGTCTTCAATCTTTGGTCCCGGATCAAATGGGAAGGTGGCCTCCACACTTAGCGGGTGTACGTTGAGCTTCCACCCAACTTCATTAGTGCACGGGTGGGGGCCTTGATCCTTCAAATGAAGATCAAAGTTAGTGGGCTCCTCCTCCTCAAATTCGAGGATGTAGACATCCTCGACCTCGGGGTGAGGCTCATAGGAAGAGCCGAGGTGGACATCAACTTCAGAGGGGGATGGCTCCTTGAAGTCGGTGGTGGTACTCTCCTCTGAGGAGTCAGAGAGAGACAGTGTCTCCTCCTTCTCAAAGTTGAGGATGTGAGCATCCTCGTTATCTTGATAGAGCACGGAGAAGGTGGGGAAATATTGGTAGCTGACTTCAGAGGGAGAAAGCTCCTTGAAGTCAGAGTGGAGACTCTCTTCTGATGAAGTGTCTTCATAGTCAAGCCGGGGGTGGAGTGGTGCTGGGCTTTCAGATTCGCACAGGGGAGGAGTTGGAGAGTAGCTCAAGTCCTCAGCAGGTTGTTCCTCCTCGTGAGCCACTTCAATCAGTTGTTGAACTGGTTGCTCCATGTGTTCTAGATGAGCTGACGTTCTTTGCTGGATCATTTCGGAGGTCCCAAACTTTGAGGTAAATCTGCCACCATTTCCCTCAAAATGGTGTTGTTTCTCTCTATTGCAACCATAGGACAATGGGAACTCTCATGATCTCCTCCACACTCTCGGCACACAAAGATGGGGTTAGGCTTGGGAGATGACTTGAAATCCTCCAAGAGAGCTCTCAATTCAGCCATTGAGACTGAACATTGGGGGCTTTCATGGTACTCTTCGCACCTTTGACATACACTCAATGATTGGTGTTTTGCTCGGTGTAGTCGCCATGCCAACCTCCTGCTGGGGGAGTGATAGATGATTTGAAGTTTTCCATGAGAGCTCTCAATTCTGACATTGTTGTTGGACAATGGGGGCTCTCATGATATTCTCCGCACCTCTGACATACATCCCATTGATTGTAGTTCTCTGCGCCATAGGAGTAACCGTACCAACCTCCTGCTTGATCGTAGTGACCATCCATCAGAATTAAGTACCTAAAAAACAACAAAAATTTATACACAAAATGGGCAAATAAATGAAATGAAAATCTGCACAAAAACTAAACAGATAATAAACCAGATAGTTGGACCGAAGTCCCCGGCAATGGCGCCAAAAACTTGTTGAGCAAAATAGTGGTGAGACTATCTGCTAACTATGGACAGTGAACCCAATCATTGTAGTACAACAAGGTCGTATCCACAGGGACTTCGTAACTATCTAGCTAATTATAAGCTTAGTAAATGTGCAAGAGGATATATACAAAAGTGCATAAATGTAAATTAGGGGTTTTGGGTTTTTGGGTTGTAATTGGAGAAATAAAGAAAAGCAATAAACACTAAACTAACTATCTAGGATAGGTGTAGCCCGGGATGGATATTTGCACCCGTCCTCCCCTTACTACCGATTGTCGAACCTCGAACTCATAGCTAAACCACGGGAACGCTTAATTAATTAGCAACCTAATCTAGGCCTACTAATCCTAACCAATTTAATCGAGACTTCTCATTCAGCTAAGCCCCGGGTCAATCGATAGCACTAAGCTCAAGTTCCACTAAGGTTGCAATGTAGTCTAATCTCAAAATTATCGAAATCAGAGTACACCGTTTTAGTCTCTAACAGTTTAGGTTTCTATCTCTGAATAACATTTTGATAGAATCCCACAATAATGCTAAACTAATCGGTAGGCCAAACCAACCAATTTAACACATAGAAGACAAATTGAGCAAAACCCTTAACAAATCCCCAAATCATGAGCAACAAGTTTAGAAGTCATAAACACTCAATAATCATCTTCATTAAGCTCAAAGACTAAAATAAAACCATAAATGAGTTCAAGAATCTACAATGGAGTTTAGGGATTTTGGGACAAAATCCTCAATCCCTAGCTACAAATGATTCTACACAGCCATAGAGAAAAGAAAAGCATAAAAGGGAGAAGAAGAAGCCATTAATGGAGCTTGGAAGCTTTGGAGAAGGTGAGCTCTTTCTTCTCTTCTTTCTCCTATTCTTTCTCTTCTTCTTCCCCTTCTTTTTCGCCCTCTTTCTCTGTGTTTTCGACTGGTGGAGTCGTGGTTGAAGAATGGGGAGAAGTGTCCCCAAAATTCCCGTTTTAAAACTCAATTCTGGGCAATTTTCGACCCGACCGACCTTGCAAGGTCGGTCCTAGGGTCGGTCGGAGTCAGTAGCAATTTTCGGACGCGTTTTTAAGTTCGACCGACCTTGCAAGGTCGGTCGGTCGATTCCAGTAGCTTGCAAAAACGCAAATCTGGGCAAAATTTGGACCCGACCGACCTGCAAGGTCGGTCCTAAGGTCGGTCGGAGTCAGGCTAACTTCAAAAGCGTATCTTCTTCGTTTTAACTCCGATTTTGGATCCGTTTGCGCCCACGCGTTCCTCTCTTCGTCTACTTTACTCCTAGCTATGTTACTCCTCCTGTTTAAACAATAAATGTGTAAAACACCAATGAAACACAAAACTAGAGGAAAACAAGCTAGAGTGAGAAATGAGCATGAAAAGTGTTGATTAAACATATGAAATACACCCCTAAAACATGCTCATTTGGACACTCATCACACCCCCACACTTACCTTTTTGCTTGTCCTCAAGCAAAACCAAGCACCCATGCAAGTAAGGAATGCTCAAGACTAACAAACACTAACATGAATTGTAGGATAAAAGAAGAAGCAAAAGTGATTAAAACCTTTGAGGAGTGTGAACCATCTCTTAGTGGTGGCATGGGTGTGCTTAGGGCAAAACAAATCTAGAGTTTCGGGGTATGATCCGAAGTGCTTTAAAGTTCTAAAGATTAGGTGACTTGGAGAGCTTTTACCATGTCCAACTTCTCTCAAGAATGGGCATTGAGAAGAAAACAAAAGGAAAAATAGATTTATGCATTTGTTTCACTTTTGCATAAGATGAGAAGATAAAATTTTTGGCATCAAGCCTTAGCATTTAAGAACACTCAACTCTCATTGTTGGTTAACAATGGCGTCTCACAAGTCCCTTGATGGATTTTCACAAAGAAGCACCCTTAGCAATCCCTAAGAAAGAAGAGAAGGAACCCCAAAGCAATAAAAATCCAACCATATAAGATCACTTGGCCACACCGCGTGTAAAATGCTCCTCAAAAGCAATCAAAAAGAAAAATTTAAGCATTTATCCCACAACTCATAATAGTATTTGTTCTTAATGAGAACAACTCACAACACAAGGGTCCAAGTTTTTTTTTATTTTGGACAATCACAAGATAAGCAGAGAGATCTAACATTTAAGCACGTAATTCGCCGAAAAGGTCACTCCCCCACACTGAACTTGAACAATGTCCTCATTGTTCACCAAACAAACCGGGGAAGGTTTCAGAAGACCTTTTCAGGAAGCAGGCAAAAGAGGAACCAAGGGACATAAACACCATTATACCAGCAGCTATCCCCAGATTTGCAGATTCAAAATTAGAGAAGAGAGAAAAAACTAAAAGAAACTAGTACTCCCCTGAGATTGCTATTGCTATCAGTTTGTAGAACTCCCCCACACTTGAGCTTCAGCCTCAAGTAGCGTAGCTTAGTTGCGGTGTGGACTGGAAGTTGCACCTGCATAAAACACTAGAAGCAACCAAACTACAACTGGAGTTAAGAGTTAGCAAAAACAAAACCAAAGGAGAACGAAAACAAAAACAGAAATAAAAATAGTGGAGTCGTTGTGGCAAATATAAAGGAGGGTGAAACGAGTACTCCCCATAAGATGGGAGGAAGATAGGGTGCCCGCACAATTGCAGTGGGAGGGGTCGTTGAGGTGCTACCTTCAATCGTTGGAGATGAAGGTCCTCTAGGAAAATTTCGCCAGAGGTTCCTTTGTAATTGTTCCTAATTCCATCCCTTTTTCAGAGGGGCTCACCTGTTTCCAAAATATTCACAACAGATGCCACCAATTGGGCGCAAAAGGGCAAGTCCAAAGAATGCCAAAATAGCCCATTATTGAAAACAATGCAAAATCTAAACTAACGAAATTTAAAAGACAAGACACGAAATGAAATCCGGGTTGCCTCCCGGTAAGCGGCCCTTCTTTAAGGTCTTTGGCTAGACCATACCACCGTGAAGTCATCCGGGATCGAATATGAACGTTGAAGTCGGCTTCAACAGGTGGGTTGGGCGGGCATCATCTAGCAATGAAGAACGACCCGGATCAAAAGGAAATGTGGCCTCAACACTTAGGATGTGAAAGTGTAAACTCCACCGATCGTTCATCAGGTGGAAGTGTTGAGGTGGGTGATCCTTGGTACGAGGATCAAACTGTGGTGGAGCCTCCTCTTCAAATTCAAGGATGTAAACATCCTTATCTTCAGTGAGCGGTGCAGGGAGAACTCCGGAGCGGACTTTGTCTTCAATCTTTGGTCCCGGATCAAATGGGAAGGTGGCCTCCACACTTAGCGGGTGTACGTTGAGCTTCCACCCAACTTCATTAGTGCACGGGTGGGGGCCTTGATCCTTCAAATGAAGATCAAAGTTAGTGGGCTCCTCCTCCTCAAATTCGAGGATGTAGACATCCTCGACTCGGGGTGAGGCTCATAGGAAGAGCCGAGGTGGACATCAACTTCAGAGGGGGATGGCTCCTTGAAGTCGGTGGTGGTACTCTCCTCTGAGGAGTCAGAGAGAGACAGTGTCTCCTCCTTCTCAAAGTTGAGGATGTGAGCATCCTCGTTATCTTGATAGAGCACGGAGAAGGTGGGGAAATATTGGTAGCTGACTTCAGAGGGAGAAAGCTCCTTGAAGTCATAGTGGAGACTCTCTTCTGATGAAGTGTCTTCATAGTCAAGCCGGGGGTGGAGTGGTGCTGGGCTTTCAGATTCGCACAGGGGAGGAGTTGGAGAGTAGCTCAAGTCCTCAGCAGGTTGTTCCTCCTCGTGAGCCACTTCAATCAGTTGTTGAACTGGTTGCTCCATGTGTTCTAGATGAGCTGACGTTCTTTGCTGGATCATTTCGGAGGTCCCAAACTTTGAGGTAACATCTGCCACCATTTCCCTCAAAATGGTGTTGTTTCTCTCTATTGCAACCATAGGACAATGGGAACTCTCATGATCTCCTCCACACTCTCGGCACACAAAGATGGGGTTAGGCTTGGGAGATGACTTGAAATCCTCCAAGAGAGCTCTCAATTCAGCCATTGAGACTGAACATTGGGGGCTTTCATGGTACTCTTCGCACCTTTGACATACACTCAATGATTGGTGTTTTGCTCGGTGTAGTCGCCATGCCAACCTCCTGCTGGGGGAGATAGATGATTTGAAGTTTTCCATGAGAGCTCTCAATTCTGACATTGTTGTTGGACAATGGGGGCTCTCATGATATTCTCCGCACCTCTGACATACATCCCATTGATTGTAGTTCTCTGCGCCATAGGAGTAACCGTACCAACCTCCTGCTTGATCGTAGTGACCATCCATCAGAATTAAGTACCTAAAAAAAACAAAAATTTATACACAAAATGGGCAAATAAATGAAATGAAAATCTGCACAAAAACTAAACAGATAATAAACCAGATAGTTGGACCGAAGTCCCCGGCAACGGCGCCAAAAACTTGTTGAGCAAATAGTGGTGAACTATCTTGCTAACTATGGGCAGTGAACCCAATCATTGTAGTACAACAAGGTCGTATCCACAGGGACTTCGTAACTATCTAGCTAATTATAAGCTTAGTAAATGTGCAAGAGGATATATACAAAAGTGCATAAATGTAAATTAGGGTTTTGGGTTTTTGGGTTGTAATTGGAGAAATAAAGAAAGCAATAAACACTAAACTAACTATCTAGGATAGGTGTAGCCCGGGATGGATATTTGCACCCGTCCTCCCCTTACTACCGATTGTCGAACCTCGAACTCATAGCTAAACCACGGGAACGCTTAATTAATTAGCAACCTAATCTAGGCCTACTAATCCTAACCAATTTAATCGAGACTTCTCATTCAGCTAAGCCCCGGGTCAATCGATAGCACTAAGCTCAAGTTCCACTAAGGTTGCAATGTAGTCTAATCTCAAAATTATCGAAATCAGAGTACACCGTTTTAGTCTCTAACAGTTTAGGTTCTATCTCTGAATAACATTTTGATAGAATCCCACAATAATGCTAAACTAATCGGTAGGCCAAACCAACCAATTTAACACATAGAAGACAAATTGAGCAAAACCCTTAACAAATCCCCAAATCATGAGCAACAAGTTTAGAAGTCATAAACACTCAATAATCATCTTCATTAAGCTCAAAGACTAAAATAAAACCATAAATGAGTTCAAGAATCTACAATGGAGTTTAGGGATTTTGGGACAAAATCCCAATCCCTAGCTACAAATGATTCTACACAGCCATAGAGAAAAGAAAAGCATAAAAGGGAGAAGAAGAAGCCATTAATGGAGCTTGGAAGCTTTGGAGAAGGTGAGCTCTTTCTTCTCTTCTTTCTCCTCTTCTTTTCTTCTTCTTCCCCTTCTTTTTCGCCCTCTTTCTCTGTGTTTTCGACTGGTGGAGTCGTGGTTGAAGAATGGGGAGAAGTGTCCCCAAAATTCCCGTTTTAAAACTCAATTCTGGGCAATTTTCGACCCGACCGACCTTGCAAGGTCGGTCCTAGGGTCGGTCGGAGTCAGTAGCAATTTTCGGACGCGTTTTTAAGTTCGACCGACCTTGCAAGGTCGGTCCTAAGGTCGGTCGATTCCAGTAGCTTGCAAAAACGCAAATCTGGGCAAAATTTGGACCCGACCGACCTTGCAAGGTCGGTCCTAAGGTCGGTCGGAGTCAGGCTAACTTCAAAACGTTGTATCTTCTTCGTTTTAACTCCGATTTTGGATCCGTTTGCGCCCACGCGTTCCTCTCTTCGTCTACTTTACTCCTAGCTATGTTACTCCTCCTGTTTAAACAATAAATGTGTAAAACACCAATGAAACACAAAACTAGAGGAAAACAAGCTAGAGTGGAGAATGAGCATGAAAAGTGTTGATTAAACATATGAAATACACCCCTAAAACATGCTCATTTGGACACTCATCACACCCCCACACTTACCTTTTTGCTTGTCCTCAAGCAAAACCAAGCACCCATGCAAGTAAGGAATGCTCAAGACTAACAAACTAACATGAATTGTAGGATAAAAGAAGAAGCAAAAAGTGATTAAAACCTTTGAGGAGTGTGAACCATCTCTTAGTGGTGGCATGGGTGTGCTTAGGGCAAAACAAAATCTAGAGTTTCGGGGTATGATCCGAAGTGCTTCAAAGTTCTAAAGATTAGGTGACTTGGAGAGCTTTTACCATGTCCAACTTCTCTCAAGAATGGGCATTGAGAAGAAAACAAAAGGAAAAATAGATTTATGCATTTGTTTCACTTTTGCATAAGAGATGAGAAGATAAAATTTTGGCATCAAGCCTTTGCATTTAAGAACACTCAACTCTCATTGTTGGTTAACAATGGCGTCTCACAAGTCCCTTGATGGATTTTCACAAAGAAGCACCCCTTAGCAATCCCTAAGAAAGAAGACAGAAGGAACCCCAAAGCAATAAAAATCCAACCATACAAGATCACTTGGCCACACCGCATGTAAAATGCTCCTCAAAAGCAATCAAAAGAAAAATTTAAGCATTTATCCCACAATCATAATAGTATTTGTTCTTAATGAGAACAACTCACAACACAAGGGTCCAAGTTTTTTTTATTTTGGACAATCACAAGATAAGCAGAGAGATCTAACATTTAAGCACACAATTCGCCGAAAAGGTCACTCCCCCACACTTAACTTGAACAATGTCCTCATTGTTCACCAAACAAACCGGGGAAGGTTTCAGAAGACCTTTTCAGGAAGCAGGCAAAAGAGGAAACAAGGGACATAAACACCATTATACAGCAGCTATCCCCAGATTTGCAGATTCAAAATTAGAGAAGAGAGAACGAAAACTAAAAGAAACTAGTACTCCCCTGAGATTGCTATTGCTATCAGTTTGTAGAACTCCCCCACACTTGAGCTTCAGCCTCAAGTAGCGTAGCTTAGTTGCGGTGTGGACTGGAAGTGCACCTGCATAAAACACTAGAAGCAACCAAACTACAACTGGAGTTAAGGGTTAGCAAAAACAAAACCAAAGGAGAACGAAAACAAAAACAGGAAATAAAAATAGTGGAGTCGTTGTGGGCAAATATTAAAGGAAGGGTGAAACGAGTACTCCCCGATAAGATGCGGAAGGAAGATAGGGTGCCCGCACAATTGCAAGTGGGAGGGGTCGTTGAGGTGCTACCTTCAATCGTTGGAGATGAAGGTCCTCTTGGAAAATTTCGCCAGAGGTTCCTTTGTAATTGTTCCTAATTCCATCCCTTTTTCAGAGGGGCTTACCTGTTTCCAAAATATTCACAACACAGACGCCACCAATTGGGCGTAAAAGGGCAAGTCCAAAGAATGCCAAAATAGCCCATTATTGAAAACAATGCAAAATCTAAACTAACAGAATTTAAAAGACAGGACACGAAATGAAATCCGGGTTGCCTCCCGGTAAGCGGCCCTTCTTTAAGGTCTTTGGCTAGACCATACCACCGTGAAGTCATCCGGGATCGAATATGAACGTTGAAGTCGGCTTCAACGGGTGGGTTGGGCGGGCATCATCTAGCAATGAAGAACGACCCGGATCAAAAGGAAATGTGGCCTCAACACTTAGGATGTGAAAGTGTAAACTCCACCGATCGTTCATCAGGTGGAAGTGTTGAGGTGGGTGATCCTTGGTACGAGGATCAAACTGTGGTGGAGCCTCCTCTTCAAATTCAAGGATGTAAACATCCTTATCTTCAGTGAGCGGTGCAGGGAGAACTCCGGAGCGGACTTTGTCTTCAATCTTTGGTCCCGGATCAAATGGGAAGGTGGCCTCCACACTTAGCGGGTGTACGTTGAGCTTCCACCCAACTTCATTAGTGCACGGGTGGGGGCCTTGATCCTTCAAATGAAGATCAAAGTTAGTGGGCTCCTCCTCCTCAAATTCGAGGATGTAGACATCCTCGACCTCGGGGTGAGGCTCATAGGAAGAGCCGAGGTGGACATCAACTTCAGAGGGGGATGGCTCCTTGAAGTCGGTGGTGGTACTCTCCTCTGAGGAGTCAGAGAGACAGTGTCTCCTCCTTCTCAAAGTTGAGGATGTGAGCATCCTCGTTATCTTGATAGAGCACGGAGAAGGTGGGGAAATATTGGTAGCTGACTTCAGAGGGAGAAAGCTCCTTGAAGTCAGAGTGGAGACTCTCTTCTGATGAAGTGTCTTCATAGTCAAGCCGGGGGTGGTGGTGGGCTTTCAGATTCGCACAGGGGAGGAGTTGGAGAGTAGCTCAAGTCCTCAGCAGGTTGTTCCTCCTCGTGAACCACTGCAATCAGTTGTTGAACTGGTTGCTCCATGTGTTCTAGATGAGCTGACGTTCTTTGCTGGATCATTTCGGAGGTCCCGAACTTTGAGGTAAAATCTGCCACCATTTCCCTCAAAATGGTGTTGTTTCTCTCTATTGCAACCATAGGACAATGGGAACTCTCATGATCTCCTCCACACTCTCGGCACACAAAGATGGGGTTAGGCTTGGGAGATGACTTGAAATCCTCCAAGAGAGCTCTCAATTCAGCCATTGAGACTGAACATTGGGGGCTTTCATGGTACTCTTTGCACCTTTGACATATACTCCAATGATTGGTGTTTTGCTCGGTGTAGTCGCCATGCCAACCTCCTGCTGGGGGAGTGATAGATGATTTGAAGTTTTCCATGAGAGCTCTCAATTCTGACATTGTTGTTGGACAATGGGGGCTCTCATGATATTCTCCGCACCTCTGACATACATCCCATTGATTGTAGTTCTCTGCGCCATAGGAGTAACCGTACCAACCTCCTGCTTGATCGTAGTGACCATCCATCAGAATTAAGTACCTAAAAAAAAGAAACAAAAATTTATACACAAAATGGGCAAATAAATGAAATGAAAATCTGCACAAAAACTAAACAGATAATAAACCAGATAGTTGGACCGAAGTCCCCGGCAACGGCGCCAAAAACTTGTTGCAAAATAGTGGTGAAACTATCTTGCTAACTATGGGCAGTGAACCCAATCATTGTAGTACAACAAGGTCGTATCCACAGGGACTTCGTAACTATCTAGCTAATTATAAGCTTAGTAAATGTGCAAGAGGATATATACAAAAGTGCATAAATGTAAATTAGGTTTTGGGTTTTGGGTTGTAATTGGAGAAATAAAGAAAAGCAATAAACACTAAACTAACTATCTAGGATAGGTGTAGCCCGGGATGGATATTTGCACCCGTCCTCCCCTTACTACCGATTGTCGAACCTCGAACTCATAGCTAAACCACGGGAACGCTTAATTAATTAGCAACCTAATCTAGGCCTACTAATCCTAACCAATTTAATCGAGACTTCTCATTCAGCTAAGCCCCGGGTCAATCGATAGCACTAAGCTCAAGTTCCACTAAGGTTGCAATGTAGTCTAATCTCAAAATTATCGAAATCAGAGTACACCGTTTTAGTCTCTAACAGTTTAGGTTTCTATCTCTGAATAACATTTTGATAGAATCCCACAATAATGCTAAACTAATCGGTAGGCCAAACCAACCAATTTAACACATAGAAGACAAATTGAGCAAAACCCTTAACAAATCCCCAAATCATGGGCAACAAGTTTAGAAGTCATAAACACTCAATAATCATCTTCATTAAGCTCAAAGACTAAAATAAAACCATAAATGAGTTCAAGAATCTACAATGGAGTTTAGGGATTTTGGGACAAAATCCCCAATCCCTAGCTACAAATGATTCTACACATCCATAGAGAAAAGAAAAGCATAAAAGGGAGAAGAAGAAGCCATTAATGGAGCTTGGAAGCTTTGGAGAAGGTGAGCTCTTTCTTCTCTTCTTTCTCCTCTTCTTTCTCTTCTTCTTCCCCTTCTTTTTTGCCCTCTTTCTCTGTGTTTTCGACTGGTGGAGTCGTGGTTGAAGAATGGGGAGAAGTGTCCCCAAAATTCCCGTTTTAAAACTCAATTCTGGGCAATTTTCGACCCGACCGACCTTGCAAGGTCGGTCCTAGGGTCGGTCGGAGTCAGTAGCAATTTTCGGACGCGTTTTTTAAGTTCAAACCGACCTTGCAAGGTCGGTCCTAAGTCGGTCGATTCCAGTAGCCTGCAAAACGCAAATCTGGGCCAATTTGGACCCGACCGACCTTGCAAGGTCGGTCCTAAGGTCGGTCGGAGTCAGCCTAACTTCAAAACGTGTATCTTCTTCGTTTTAACTCCGATTTTGGATCCGTTTGCGCCCACGCGTTCCTCTCTTCGTCTACTTTACTCCTAGCTATTTTACTCCTCCTGTTTAAAACAATAAATGTGTAAAACACCAATGAAACACAAAACTAGAGGAAAACAAGCTAGTGGAGAAATGAGCATGAAAAGTGTTGATTAAACATATGAAATACACCCCTAAAACATGCTCATTTGGACACTCATCAACTCTCAACCTCGGTCAGTCTGTATAGACTTGATCTAAGCTTAAAAAGTTGTTTAAACCAAGTTGTAGAAAGCAATAAAGTAGGCAGCACATCTGACTTTAAACTCAAAGGAAACATCCATATAAAACTGGAGAAATCATCCAAAATTAAGAGGAAATAACAAACTCCAGCAACAAAAACATGACGAGATGGTCCCCAAAGGTCCAAAAATAGAAGATCATAACATTGTTGGGATTTAGAGGGAGAGGGGTAGTGGGGTAGTGTCTAATATTTCCCAGCAGAACATGTTGTGCAGAGCTCAAGGTTCACAAATTTAGTCACTGGAAGACTAAATTTATTTAAGGTTAAACTAGTTATAGGAAAACAAGGATGCCCCTGCCTTTGATGCCAAACATTACTGGGTGATGTAGGGGTGTAGTGAAGCTAAGGAGTAGATGTGGAGTGTTCTGGAGGAAACCAGTAGATCCCCTCTTTAACCTCCCCTTTGATATGAACCTTCTTGGTCACCAAATCCTTTAGAAAGAAACAATCATCATAGAATTCAAAGAATACCAATTTATCTCGGCAAAACTGATTAACGGAGATAAGTTGTTTCTGTAGAGATGGACTATGAATGATATTCCTTAAAAACAAATGTGTTATTAGCAATAGAGATAGGGGTAGTGCCCTTATGTGAGATAGGAAGACTTGAACCATCATTCAGAGCTATAATGTATGTTCTAGTATAATTAGATGCTGATAGATTTTGTAACACCCCTTTCTCGTAATTCAGACTCCATTGTATCATTACCGTACTCAACTCATCCAATGCAGCAAAAATAATTACAATAACTCAACTTTGGGTGTTACTGCCGTTACTCACCCATATGAGTAACAAGGCTTCCAATTACATACACACATAAAACACTGTGATGACCGAGAGATAGTAATTCCATAATTTACAAACCTTATACAGTATACATGTGAGGAATCTAATTTAGTTGAAATAATACAACGGGAGTATAATCCCAAATAATAAACCAAAAGGGTAGAATATATCTAACTACCCAAATCCCACACTCCAATGATGTTTTCTGCTGTGTACCTAAAAATGGTTAGGCCACAACGAGCTTGGTACAACTTGCTAAGTATGATAACGTGTAACCCGCTAGCTACCGAGTTACACACGACTAATTATCAAGTGAATATGCAATTGATTATTATACAATACATGTAAAAGTGTAATAAACATCCAATATACTGCTATGTATCACAATACAAGCTCAAGCAAATGATCCAATTTATCGGGATCAAAACGTCAAACAAGTTTAAGATACAATGAGTCATCTCTATATCTCCCAGGTCTTGAGATTATTTTAGGAATCTCGAATACGACCTTAATCAATTTATTCTCGAACAATCCTCACAATGAGATTGTCACTTTCCATGTCAGATATCAAACGTGTTCGGGTGTGTATGAACCCTGTTAGGCGAGTACTAAACTCTCAAATGCATGACCTGTCAGTGTGACGCATGACTAGTCGGGTATTGTTTGAACACTATTAGGGGAGTATCTAAACTCTCAAATGCATGAACGTTAGTGTAACACATGACTATCGAATTCCCCCATCAATGAGTAGAAGTGAAAGACGCCGAGTTAGTGTCTTGACTCTGGGGTGACCAAGTCTGAATACAACAGTCAAACAAAAACAGATCAATGCAGATACCGTCCTTCAGTACAATTGCGTGCGTCTGGAACCTTCCCGGACTCCTCTCTTCAATCTCGTTAGAAGTAATTGGAATGTTTAACCTACTTCTATTATTTCATATCGATCATCTATGTTTTGGATGACAATTAAATATTGTAGGGAAGTTAGTAAGAAAATTCTCATATAATTCCTTCGATAGATGGTTTGTATACTCAAACCTCTAAGATTCTCTAACGATTATCGTATGTACCGTATGTGTGCCTATGTCTACTCCAATGTGTAGTTAGTTGAACACCATATAAAGGTCAAGGTTAGAGAAATATCATAACACAAACAATACAATAATCCATTTTCATGCAAATATCTTCAAGTCATTTCAAACAAGCATTTAGCACACAAGTCGAGGTAAACTCGGTAACACGCAGGGTACATGAAACCATACCATACACCGGAGGAAAGCTAATGTGAAGTTCCTTGTCTGTTCTCTAAATTCCCAAGTCTAGAATATAACATTATGCATTAATTCCTTATAAACTCATGCACCATTTGCAATTCCTGTATAACTACTAATCGTTCATAGTTAACCTCATTAATTAATCACAAGTTATTAATCAGGGTATCCTTACGGTACTCCATACGGGATTAGAGAATTCTCTTAACTTAATCTATCAACTATACTATATAGTTTCATAATTCACTTCAAATGCCTTAAGGTTCTCATAATTTCTCACCACATTAGGCATACCATTAAGGCCTCTTATACTTAATGTAGTGTAATGTAACTCTCTCTCTCTCTCTCTCAGTGTTACATTATATAGTCTCATACTTTATGAGTTTGATGGGATTGGGGTGCTGACCGAGTAGGTTTGAGGTGTTAGTCTCAGACCAACCCTACTTGGGGACAAGTATTTGCAAAGACGATAACGTATAAGCTTTTGTGTTAACTTAACAAGATAGGATTCTGCTTATATTGAAATTCAATGTGAATTACAACCTAGCTTCCTATCTTGGGATTCCACAGAGGTATTCTGTCTCATCCAACACTCGCTCTATTCTAAACTTAGATCAATACGTAACAAGGAATAAAGGGAGTGTTTGGTGTGCTCTCTAGGTAATAAACACCTAAGCTAAAGTGACAAGGCTACACTAAGATCTCTCGAAATTATTTCTATCATATACAATCTCTCTCTCTCTCTCTCTCTCTCTCTAAGACTTAATCTAGGATACGTAAATAACTTATTACAGATGTGAGCTTATACACTAACTAGAGATAGCCTAGAATATCGGAGCATGACTTGTGGAGTGAGTCTCTAATTAATGTGCACAAGTATCGGAGTCCATTTGCTAAGCCACGATCTTCATGGGCGTGTCTTCCATGTTGCCTTAAATATCGGATTCGACTGGTTGTTGGTAGTGAGTTCGCGCCAAAGGTTGACCGGAGTGGAAGTAGGAGTATCTATACAAAGTTACTCGAGCTGGAAGATCTTGAGGGCTAGTGGTTCTGCAGTGCAACTCTGACTGAGGAGGCAATCATCTGCAAAACCAAGTCTTCAACAAAATTCCCCCTTTTTGTTGATGATGGCAAACTCAGTGTGTCCAGTGTGAACTTTAGTGGTCTTAACGTGTGTACCTGAAAAAATGTCAAGAGCAAGGCAGAGCAACTATCTTGGGAGATCAACTCACTGTTTGTTCCCCCTTAAACAAGTATTCCCCCTCAAGATGATGCAGTTAAATAAGTGCTGATAAAACTAAAGTACGAAAACTAATCATAATCTACTTAGCAGAACTAAAAACCAAATCAAAGCATAGCGAGGCCTCTAGAGGCACTCAGTATCCACACATAGTCGCCCGCATAAACCAGTCGCGGGATACACCACTTCCCCCGTTTGCCAACATCAGGGGGAAACACATCAGCAATATCCAAAAATAGAGTATTTTAGTGTCACACAATAAACCACTAGAGCCAAAAAATTGTTTAAAAGCCAGTCTTCCTAGGTACTATGGGTTAAGAGGGAGTGGGGGCAAGAGTTAGACATCTCATTGATCCATTCCTGTTTCAGCAGCCATCACTCCGTCTTCCCCCAAAACCTCAACCTCGTCGATCTTGTTTGCTGCTGCAAGCGCTTCAGAAAAACTCTCTCTGAACTCCTCGACCGTATGCTTGACCCCTCCTTCAAAGATGTCCATCGTCTTCTTGTGGTTGTTGTTGAGGACGTCGATGAGTGTATCTCTCTTTGTAGCCAGGGTAGCTAAATTCTCTTCGATCACCGTAACTCTGTCAGTGAGAGTTAAAGTGTCGGGATTGGGAGTTGGTTTTGGAGCAGGGAGTTTTTTGGATGGGGGATTTGGCCTGGAGACAGACTTGGTTTGAAAAGACGGAGTTTTGTTATACAAAATCTGACCAAGTATGTCGGTTTCAGAGGTGGACTGGCTTTGAATGGCTCAAGGGTGATGCCACAGTGGGTGAGGATTTTGGGTAACCAGAAGATGTACCCCATAGAGTGTTGGGGTGAAGAGATAGTTGAGGCTAGTAATTGATGATAAGTTGGGGTAGGTTGATTCTTTGTTGGTGGATCAGACAATACATTATAGCAAGGTCAAGAGGCCTGATGAACTGGTTTCCTTCCTTTCTAGGCACAAGGTTCTTGATTACAAAAGTGTGGAGCATTTGGTGTAGGTTTGAAAGAGCGGGTCGGTCTAAAGAGTGACCAACACGACTATTTGGCAGAAAGTGTAACACCCCCAAACACTGGCCTAGGAGTTAGGGGTATTACACGCCGCGTATTGTTACATAATAACGCAAGGCTCTAATAAACGAATTAAACAGATAATCAAACAAGGCCCAAACCGAATACTTGAACAAAGTATAATCAAAATGACGTCGTAACATCCCAAAGTTATTACAGAACCCACCAAAACGAATATCAAAAGCGAAAACTAACAGAAGAGGCCCGAAGGTTCAAAGTCAAATACAAATGTCTCAAAGAAACGAAATAACAAACAAACTAAACTCCAGAGCTGAGCAAAGTGACCCTCGCTGATCAATCTGCAATGTTAGATAAAGTAGGGGAATGAGCACACAACTATGCCCAGTAGATGACTAACTTCATCAACCAGCATGCTCAAAACATTTAAAGAATGTTAACAAATCAGAAGGAGCCAGAGGAATCAATAAACATGTCAGAAAACAGAAGCAGAAGTCCATACACAAGGGGCTAAATAGAGTCAGAGTCAGACAGAATCAGAAAACAGAGCGGGACACTAGTTGATCACAGCATACAGACAGAACGAGCAAACAACTCGTGAACGGAACGAGGAAACCTCACTCATAAACAGAACAGATGGAACACCTGTGAACAGAACGGGGAACATCACCCGTGAAATAGAAGGATCCTACATAGCGCGCTACGAGACAGTGAGACCAGCCATCCAAAGGTTCAGACAGAGAGATAACTAGGTCCCAAAACAGAAGCTTAAAACAATTAAGCATATGTGCACCAATGGCACCACAACGCATATAGAAAACTGAGTGATCAGAAGGGGAATCCAACCCCGCAAACCGAAGTTACAGAATTCAGAAGCTTGTTGAAGGCTATTAAATCAGAGAACACCTAACCAGGTGCTCAAACATGTATAAACAGATAGTATTTGGAAAGAGGAAACCAACGCCGCAAACGGCACTCAAAACGGAGCTCAAACGAGCAAGTTATGGCGAAAACAGAGAGAGGTCCGAACTTGTGTCCTAGCTTCGAAGCTCGGACACAAGCGCAGACTCAAAACAGAGGGAAAACAAGCTGTCCGAACTTCGAAGTTCGGACCGAAGTTCGGACAGTTTTTCGGAAAAAGTACAAGGTGAAGTCCGAGCTTCGAAGCTCGGTTTGTTTTCAGAAATCAGGGGTGTCCGAACTTCAATGTTCGGACTGAAGTTCGGACACCTCCAAAACTCGAAAAATAAAAACGCAACAGAGGCTTGTCCGAACTTCAAAGTTAGGACTGAAGTTCGGACAAGTCGCAGAAATCAGTATACAAAAGCGAATTTAACACGAACTGAAGCAACAAAACCGTCCCAAATCGACACACACCTTCAGAAAACAACCTTGGGAGTTTAATCCATTGAAAAGGCACCAAAACAAACATCAATCAAACACAACACGGAGTCAAATCATCGAATTAATCTGTAGAAACCAAACTCCCCAAGGATGAACACACAAATTGAATCCGAAAGCCACCTACCTCGAAAACAGTAGAAACACTCCAATCTGAACAGCGGTCGATCTTCAATCTGAACACCAGTCGACTTCCAAGCAGACACCGCAGCAGAGCAGACCAACAACGCAATCCAATTCAGACACTGAACTCCCATAACAACGCAGAAGTACAACCCTCAATCAGAAACTGTTTAAACTACCAAATCTGAAACGGAAACGGAATTAAATCCCTCACCTGAATCTGTCTACAGATTGCAGAGCAGTCCACAGCAGTAGAGATCGACAGAGAACGTCGGGAGAAGTTGCTGATTATAACCAGATTGTAGAAATTAGGGATTGGAAGATATGCACAACGTAGAACCGAAGAAACAACCGATGCAATTACCTTGGCTGATCCGGGATACGCAGCAGAGAAGCAATTCCCCAGCAGCAGTCCGATTGCAGAGACTCCAAACAGCAGCACAGTAGAATGATCAGTAGAGAAGAGAGCTTGAGAGAGAGAATGAGAGCAAGGAAGGAGGAGCGTACTGTCGATGTTCAAAACTGACGGAGTGAGGGGAGTCGTGAGAACGTGATTAGAAGATAGGGAATTAATGGAAAGAATTAGATTATTAGAAGGAGAATTAATATGAGATTAATCTCACCAGAAATAGAACGAATGGGGAAAAAGACCTCCTCGTCCCCAACTTCCTTAATAAGGACTTCCATGTCCTAATTCAGAATGAACCAACTTAACATATCATTGAAACGAATAAAACTGCAACGAAACTTTGGGTTATAACATCACCTCCCCCTTAAAAGAATTTCATCCTCGAAATTAAAACGTACCTACTGCTCGAAGAGGGCGGGAAACTTGAACGCACTTCGCTTTCGACCTCCCAGATCACCTCTTCCTCTGACTGACCCGACCACTGCACGTTCACCAAGGGCATGGTCTTGCTCCTGAGCTTACGAACATCTCGGGCTAGAATCCTCGAAGGAACTGCCTCGAACGTGAAGTCCTCCCTCAACTGAAGCGGACTGAAGTCAATCACATGCGACGGGTCCGGAATATACTTCCTCAGCATAGACACGTGGAACACACTGTGAACACCAGCCAACGACGGTGGCAAAGCTAGACGGTAGGCAACCGGTCCGATCCTCTCCAGGATCTCAAAAGGACCCACGAAGCGAGGGCTAAGCTTGCCTCTCTTCCCAAACCGAACAACTCCTCGAACTGGAGAAACCTTCAGATACACATGATCTCCCACCTCAAATTCTAGAGGTCGCCTCCTCTGATCGGCGTAGCTCTTCTGACGACTCTGAGCCACAAGCAAGCGCTCTCTGATAGATTGAACCTTGCCCACAGCATCCTGAACTAAGTCTGGACCAATCACGACTCTCTCTTCAGATCATCCCAACAGATGGGTGACCTACATCTCCTGCCATACAAGGCCTCAAACGGAGCCATCCCGATACTGGTCTGGAAGCTATTATTATACGCAAACTCTATCGATGCAACGTGCTGATCCCAGCTGCCCCCGAAGTCCAACACACATGCTCTGAGCATGTCCTCAAGGACCTGATTCGTCCTCTCTGTCTGACCATCTGACTGAGGATGATAAGATGAACTGAAAGACAACTTCGTCCCCAAAGCCTGATGCAAACTATGCAAGAATCTGGATACGAAGCGCGGATCTCTGTCAGACACAATAGAAGCAGGAACTCCAAGGAGACGCACAATCTCATCCATATACAACTGAGCCAAGCGATGTAAACTGAAAGTCTTCCTGACAGGCAGGAAGTGAGCGCTCTTCGTGAGCCTGTCCACTATCACCAAACTGCATCAAAACCCCTCGGAGTCTTAGGCAGACCCATGACAAAATCCATACCGATGCTTTCCCACTTCCACTCCGGAACGGGAAGAGGCTGAAGCAAACCAGCTGATCTCTGATGCTCTGCTTTGACCTGCTGACAGGTCCGACATCTGGATACAAAGTCTGAAACATCCCTCTTCATGTTGCTCCACCAGAATGTCTCGCGTAGGTCCCGGTACATCTTCACACCTCCTGGGTGTACCGAGTACGGGGCTCCATGAGCCTCCTGCATAATCTCTCGCCTCAAAGAGTCATCTACAGGCACACAGACACGGTCTCTGAACCTCAGGCAGCCATCCTCTGAAACTCTGAACTCAGACTCCTGACCAGAAGCAATCTCATCTCTGATCTTACACAAACTGACATCGAGCTCCTGACTGGCCTTGATCCGGTCGATCAAGGTAAGCTGAATCTGCAACGCTGCTAACATGCCAGACCTCTCTGGACGAACGACCCAGACACCCATACGCTGCAACTCGAGAGCAGACCTCTGCACACCAGACAAAGCACAACGGTCCCAGACGGACCCCTCCTACTGAGCGCATCAGCAACTACATTCGCCCTACCTGGATGGTAGAGGATCTCCAAATCATAGTCATGTAGCAACTCCAGCCACCTCCTCTGCCTCAAGTTCAACTCCTTCTGAGTGAACAGATACTTGAGGCTGTATACACCTTGCACGCTGCTCCATACAAATAGTGCCTCCAAATCTTTAGAGCAAACACCACAGCAGCTAACTCCAGGTCGTGGGTCGGGTAGTTCTTCTCATATGGCTTAAGCTGACGAGAGCCATACGCTACTACCTTCCCCCGCTGCATCAGAACGCACCCAAGTCCCTTATGGGACGCATCACAGAAAACCTCCAGACCCTCGGTCCCCTCTGGAAGAGTCAGAATCAGCGCAGACGTCAACCTCTTCTTCAGCTCCTGAAAACACTGCTCACAGGCCTCGCTCCACTCAAACTTCACATCTTTCTGCAGTAGACGAGTCAAAGGGATCAGTAGCTTGGAGAAGCCCTCCAAAACTTACGAATAGCCCGCTAGTCCAGGAAGCTACGAATATCTCCACATAGTAGGCCTGGCCCACTCAGTAATGGCTCTAATCTTCTCCGGATCCACGGAGATACCATCCTTGGAGACAACATGTCCCAAGAACACCACCTGATCCAACCAGAACTCACACTTCTTCAGCTTCGCGTACAACTCCTTCTCCCTCAGAGTCTGGAGAACGGTCCTCAAATGCTCCCGTGCTCCGCAGCACTCTTGGAATACACCAAGATGTCATCAAAAACACACTACGAACTGGTCCAAAAACAGCTTGAACACCCGGTTCATCATATCCATAAATACAGAAGGCGCATTCGTCAAACCGAATGGCATCACTAGGAACTCGTAGTGTCCATAACGAGTCCTGAAAGCGGATTTAGGCACATCATCTGCCTTAATCCTCAACTGATGATAACCGAACCTCAAATCGATCTTTGAAAACACCTTAGCTCCTGCCAACTGGTCGAACAAGTCATCAATGCGCGGGAGAGGATACCTATTCTTGATGGAAACCATATTGAGCTCCCTGTAGTCAATGCACAAGCGCATGCTACCGTCCTTCTTCTTAACAAATAACACTGGCGCTCCCCAATGCGACACACTAGGGCGGATGAAGCCCTTATCCAACAACTCCTGTAACTGGACCTTTAACTCCTTGAGCTCAGCAGGCGCCATGCGGTATGGGGCCTTAGAGATGGGCTGAGTCTCAGGTGTGAGCTCGATCGAGAACTCCACCTTTCTGATAGGGGGAAGCCCAGGTACGTCATCCTGGAACACGTCGGGGTAGTCTCTGACCACTGGTATGTTCTCCAACTTCGCATCCTTGTGAACCTCTGGGATGTAGCACAGATATCCCTGGCATCCTTTCCTCAGAAAGCGGAACGCCTGCATGGCTGAGATAAGTAGCGGCGAGCACGGAAGTCCATTCCCTGCTACAACTAGGCGGGACTGGCCCGGCTCCTCAAAAGTGACTCTCGAAGCAGCACAATCAATGTGGGCATGGTGCGCAGCAAGCCAATCCATGCCCAGAATCACATCAAAATTTGTCATCTCCATAGGGATGAGGTTAGCACACAGAGTCCTATCTCAGACTAACACAGGACTATCTTTACAAACAGAGTTCAAAAGCATAGAAGAGTCCCTAACTAATGGACTATGCACACACAACTCAACGCCCAGGGGCACAACAGGAAAACCGAGCTCACCCACCAACTCAGCAGAAATAAAGGAGTGGGTGGCTCCAGAGTCAAACAAGCAGAAAAAGAACGAGAAGATAGCTGGAGAATACCTGTGACAACTCTGTCAGTCGATCGGTCTCTCTCCAGCCATCACGTACACTCTGGCCTGGCCCTGGGGCTTCTTCTGCTCAGCCCGGTCTCGTTCTCTGGACCCGGAGGCAGACTCACCAACTCTACCTCCAGAGCTACCTCTGCTCCTCTCGGCCTGAGGGCAGTCAGCTATCCTATGCTCCATGGACCCACACTTGAAGCAGGCTCCAGACTTCCTGTAGCAGTCCTGACCTCTGTGAAACTTGCCGCAGACCCGGCACTTCGGAGCAGGAGCTGACAAAGACGAACCACCTCTGTCTCTCGAACGATCTCCAGAGCGGTCTCCAGTAGACTGCTTCTTCTGAGAAGCAGGCTGATCCCCCTATCACTCTCGTCGGACCTCTGCTTCCTCTTCTGGTCCTTCCCGCCAGACTGGCGGCCCCTCAAATCAGCCTCTACCAACAGGGCGACGTCAGCAACGTCCCTGAAGGTCTTGTGACGCAGCGGCGTCACAACAGAGCGAATATCCGGCCTCAAGCCGCTCTCAAACTTCCTGGCCTTCCTATGCTCGTCCGGCTCGGGTGCGAACTTCGACAGGCTGATGAACTTCCTGACTTACTCCTCCACACTCATATCGCGCCCCTGGCGAAGCCTATTATACTCCAAGATGCGCTGGTCCTTATACACATCGGGGTAGAACTGCTTGTTGAACTCCCAAGTGAACTGCTCCCACGTCCAAGGCTGTGGGAATCTTCCCATCACAGACCTCCACCATTCCTTGGGTTCGGCCTTGAAAAGAAAGGTGGCAAAGTCGACCTTCTGCTCCTCCTCGGAGCCCATGACCCGTAGCAAGTCCTCGACCTCAGTCAACCAATGACTGGCCTCCTGGGGGTCTCCTGCCCCATCAAACGACGGCGGCTTCAGCTTCATAAACCCTGAAGCGCCTTCACATTTCGGCCTCTAGCATCTGCCCCAGCCGGGCCTGGTCCGCCCACTGGTCCTCCTCCGACTGGTCCACCCCTGCAGCCATGGTCTGCATGAGCTGCGTCATAAACTGCTGAACAGCATCAAAACATTTCTTGGGGCCCTCTTGGCAGCATTCTGAAAGTCCAACAGCAGGCAATTAGACTCAGACACTAGCACTGACGTTTCTGACTGACTGGCTAACTTAAAATCCCAGCAGATTAGAACCTAGAGCTCTGATACCACTAAATGTAACACCCCCAAACACTGGCCTAGGAGTTAGGGGTATTACACGCCGTGTATTGTTACATAATAACGCAAGGCTCTAATAAACGAATTAAACAGATAATCAAACACGGCCCAAACCGAATACTTGAACAAAGTATAATCAAAATGATGTCGTAACATCCCAAAGTTATTACAGAACCCACCAAAATGAATATCAAAAGCGAAAGCTAACAGAAGAGGCCTGAAGGTTCAAACAAATGTCTCAAAGAAACGAAATAACAAACAAACTAAACTCCAGAGCTGAGCAAAGTGACCCTTGCTGATCAATCTGCAATGTTAGATAAAGTAGGGGAATGAGCACACAACTATTCCCAGTAGATGACTAACTTCATCAACCAGCATGCTCAAACCATTTAAAGAATGTTAACAATCAGAAGGCCAGAGGAATCAATAAACATGTCAGAAAACAGAAGCAGAAGTCCATACACAAGGGGCTAAATAGAGTCAGAGTCAGACAGAATCAGAAAACAGAGCGGGACACTAGTTGATCACAGCATATAGACAAAACGAGCAAACAACTCGTGAACGGAACGAGGAAACCTCACTCGTAAACAGAATAGATGGAACACCTGTGAACAGAACGGGGAACATCACCCATGAAACAGAAGGATCCTACATAGCGCGCTACGAGACAGCGAGACCAGCCATCCAAAGGTTCAGACACAGAGATAACTAGGTCCTAAAACAGAAGCTTAAAACAATTAAGCATATGTGCACCAACGGCACCACAACGCATATAGAAAACTGAGTGATCAGAAGGGGAATCCAACCCCGCAAACCGAAGTTACAGAATTCAGAAGCTTGTTGAAGGCTATTAAATCAGAGAACACCTAACCAGGTGCTCAAACATGTATAAACAGATAGTATTTGGAAAGAGGAAACCAACGCCGCAAACGGCACTCAAAACGGAGCTCAAACGAGCAAGTTATGACGAAAACAGAGAGAGGTCCAAACTTGTGTCCTAGCTTCGAAGCTCGGACACAAGCACAGACTCAAAACAGCGAGGAAAAACAAGTTGTCCGAACTTCGAAGTTCGGATAGTTTTTCGGAAAAAAGTACGAGGTGAAGTCCGAGCTTCGAAGCTCGGTTTGTTTTCAGAAATCAGGGGTGTCCGAACTTCAAAGTTCGGACTGAAGTTCGGACACCTCCAAAACTCGAAAAATAAAAACGCAATAGAGGCTTGTCCGAACTTCAAAGTTAGGACTGAAGTTCGGACAAGTCACAGAAATCAGTATACAGAAGCGAATTTAACACGAAGTGAAGCAACAAAACAGTCCCAAATCGACACACACCTTCAGAAAACAACCTTGGGGGTTTAATCCATTGAAAAGGCACCAAACAAACATCAATCAAACACAACACGGAGTCAAATCATCGAATTAATCTGTAGAAACCAAACTCCCCAAGGCTGAACACACGGATCGAATCCGAAAGCCACCTACCTCGAAAACAGTAGAAACACTCCAATCTGAACAGCAGTCGATCTTCAATCTGAACACCAGTCGACTTCCAAGCAGACACCGTAGCAGAGCAGACCAACAACGCAATCCAATTCAGACACTGAACTCCCATAACAACGCAGAAGTACAACCCTCAATCAGAAACTGTTTAAACTACCAAATCTGAAATGGAAACGGAATTAAATCCCTCACCTGAATCTGTCTACAGATTGCAGAGCAGTCCACAGCAGTAGAGATCGATAGAGAGCGTCGGGAGAAGTTGCTGATTATAACCAGATTGTAGAAATTAGGGATTGGAAGATATGCACAACATAGAACCGAAGAAACAACCGATGCAATTACCTTGGCTGATCCGGGATACGCAGCAGAGAAGCAATTCCCCTGCAGCAGTCTGATTGCAGAGACTCCAAACAGCAGCGCAGTAGAACGATCAGTAGAGAAGAGAGCTTGAGAGAAAGAGAATGAGAGCAAGGAAGGAGGAGCGTACTATCGATATTCAAAACTGACGGAGTGAGGGGAGTCGTGAGAACATGATTAGAAGATAGGGAATTAATGGAAAGAATTAGATTATTAGAAGGAGAATTAATATGAGATTAATCTCACCAGAAAATAGAACGAATGGGGAAAAAGACCTCCTCATCCCCAACTTCCTTAATAAGGACTTCCATGTCCTAAATTCAGAATGAACCAACTTAACATATCATTGAAACGAATAAAACTGCAACGAAACTTTGGGTTATAACAGAAAGAAATCGTAAACCTCTTGTGCAGAAATATACCCTAGATCGGGAAATCCAGCTCTATCATAAAATTCTAAACCAGAGGTTGGTATGGCCAAGTGAGTTGCTAAAGTTTTTGAATCAACACTTATGGCAGTTTCATGTACCTCGGTCATAAGTTTTCCTCTTCTGATGACGCAGTTTTAGTAGAACTAGTAGGCCTTTTCTTCTTGGAAGGTTTGAATGCCTTGAAACAGGTGGATCTAGTTCTGGAAACGGAATATCTCTTCAAACATATCAATACTCATTGAATGAAGCCATTCAAGATCCAGCAGCTTGCCTTTGACCAAGTTCCATGACTCCACGGAGTCATCAGGGGGAGGGAGTAGACTACCACTTGGGTATCGATCAGACCTAGTCTTGGAGTTGGTGTTGGTGGGACTGACTGAGCAGGAGCACGTATTCGCTTTCTAGTTAAAGTAGTACTTGTGTCAGAGTCGGCGGCTGAAGTAGAGTAGTTTGTGGCGCTTCTTGTTTTCTCTGGAGCAGGTGCTGTGATGACCGGAGAAGGTGGAGGTGCCGTGACAACAGGAGTTGCTGAGAAGATGTCGGTTGGATTTTGGCTCTTGAACGGAGATTTATGGTGGTTGGAGGGCGGGGAGCATTGGCTTTGGATCGGCGGGTTTTCTTTGGGGGTGGTGATTGTTCAGGGGCCGGGGTTGGGCTTCAAAGACAGATTTTTCTTCTAAAATTTCAAAATCTTTGATGGGGGAGTCGGGTTTTTGGTTTTCAGGTTGTTCATCGAAAGGTTGGAGAGATCCAAAGTGGATTTTCCCCGGAGATTTGGTTATGGTGTCTAGTGTGGGTATGATTGGAGTTGTTGGTTCAGATGAATTCTTGGTTGGGGATGGAGTGGTTTCTGATTTTTGTGGTGAAGTAGTGGGGTTTGCCGCAATCGTGGGTTCAATGGAGGTGATGGGTAGGGGAGTGGTAAAGGGGTGGGTGTCAATGGACATCTCGGGAGCTACGACGGTGGAGTTGGAGGTGAAGGTAGGTGTGTGTTTGGCTTGGAGAGCATTGAGTTTGTTGATCAACACCTGAAGGAGTTGTGGATCATTAGGGAGTTCAACGCCATCAAAGTTTGGGGTTTGGTTTGGGTTGGTTTCCATGGTCACTACGGTCCAAAGTTGTTGGTTGAGCGACTGGAGGTACGACTCCATCTCGTTCTTCTACATGTTGTTGTTCGTGGAGGTTAACTTTGGATTCTCCACTTGAATCCTGTTGGTATTGTTGGAGTTTGAGATTTCCGCCATTCTGAGAGATTTGTTAGCCAACGCAGGCTCTGATACCACTTGATGGGATCGGGGTGCTGACCGAGTAGGTATGAGGTGTTAGTCTCAGACTAACCCTACTTGGGGACAAGTATTTGCAAAGACGATAACGCAGAAGCTTTTGTGTAAACTTAACAAGATAGGATTCTGCTTATATTGAAATTCAACGTGAATTTCAACCTAGCTTCCTATCTTGAGATTCGACAGAGGTATTCTGTCTCATCCAACACACGCTCTATTCTAAACTTAGATCAATGCGTAACAAGGAATACAAGGAGTATTTGGTGTGCTCTCTAGGTAATAAATACCTAAGCTAAAGTGATAATGTCACACTAAGATCTCTCGAAATGCTTTCTATCTCAAACAATCTTTTTCTCTCTCTCTAAGACTTAATATAGGATACGTAAATAACTTATTACAGATGTGAGCTTATATACTAACTATAGACAGCCTAGAATATCGGAGCATGACTTGTGGAGTGAGTCTCTAGTTAATGTGCGCAAGTATCAGAGTCCATTTGCTAAGCCACGATCTTCATGGGCGTGTCTTCCCTGTTGCCTTAAATATCGGAGTCGACCGGTTGTTGGTAGTGAGTTCGCGCCAAAGGTTGACCGGAGTGGAAGTCGGAGTATCTATGCAGAGTTACTCGAGCTGGAAGATCTTGAGGGCTAGTGGTTCTGCAGTGCGGCTCTAACTGAGGAGAAAATCATCTGCAAAATCAAGTCTTCAACATAGTTCTATATAATCCTTATGAGTTATAGAACTCCAATTTATTACTCCATTATTCCAAAGCTCCAATCCCTTAATATTATTATATAAGTTTGTTCTCAAGACTTCCAATGTCACACTTGTATTATATATATTGTATGTGTATCATTCATCCAAATGTGATCATATCAACTTATATTAGTTCCCAAAGAATTCGTTCAATATGTTGCGCATAACATTCTTAAATGCTCTAATATTTTTAGTTATTACATTATGACCCTAAATGTCCTCCAAAGATTACAATTAAATTCCTTATACTTATATAACCTATACTTTTAATCCCCCACTTAAATATTCCTAAGTTTCACTTACAATTCTCCATTAACCAAACAACACCTAATCTGTTCATAACTTTGAATTTTACACAGATTTTTCCTTATTTATGGTTTGGCCACATAATCTTTATAATCTTTACAATTTACCACTAATTCAATTATCCTTTAATTTTAAATCCTTTCTTAAATTCCAAATCCTTCTTATATACTTTCGGAAATCACAAACAGACCCTAATGTCATTTTGGTTTCAATATCAACTTTCCCATATTTGTGGTTTGACCACATAAGTTTTATAATTCTTACAATTATGCTATAATTCTTAAATAATTTCAACCTCAACATTTTCCTTTCAAATTTTGATCAACACCTTAATTCTTCCCAAGTTTGACCAATTTTATTCTATACTCCTCCTAACTTTCCAGAATCGCGCTTTGGCCCATAACTTTTATAGTTTTTACAATTAACTCCCAAAACTTCATTAACTACAAATTTTCATTTCTAGCCAAACCAATCAAACTCTCGGCCTTATTACTGCCTCGTACCCCAAATTATATTCCTTTACAACTTTGAGTTAATCATTTGATCATATGGTCACTAAACCATTAAGTAAATTCCTAGTGACTTCTAAAGTCAATTTTATCTTTTAACTTAACCCAAACAATTCCTACTAATCCACCAACTTTTAAGTGTTGTTAAATCATCCAAACAACTTCTCTAATTCCATATTTTGGCATACAATATAACTATGTCATAGCCTATGCTTTTAAAGCATATAATCTATCCAAAAAGCTCATACAATAAGCCTAAAAATTGTGCTATTACACTAACCATTATATAAACTTAATATACACAAAAATGTCCATAAACCAAAATTTTCTCATGGCTTAATCACTGTCCACAGTTCCCAAGTTTTGGCTAATTACATTTTAGCCCTTTTAACTTTGTAAAAGTGACTTAAAGCCCTTAGGTGATTAGTTAACTTGTCCAAATGTTTTATTATGAGTTTATGTTCTATCTTGGGTCTAAATTGACAATAATATCACCCTTAATATATGGCCATAATGAGTTCTTAACATATAACAACTTTAAAGCATAAAAGGAGCATTAAGGTAAGATATTAACCTTAAGCTCCGAGCTTTGAATTTCTCCACTAACTTTTGGCCCTAATTTGACATAAAGGCTAGTTTAGATTTTTTTTTCACTCTTATGCTCAAATGGTAGTCAACAAGCTCTAGGGCTTAGTTTAGAGACTTTACCCTTCTTAAGGTAGATTTTCCTTCTAGCTTTTCCTTTGAATTCTCAGCCAAAAACCAAGGGAAGTTTGAAGCTCCAATTCAGCCATGTTAATAAGATGAAAATGAAGAACAAGGTTAGGGTCTCGTGACACCATAACATAACCAAAGGAGATCTAGGGTTTAAGGCACCAAAAATGTGCATTAAGTAGGAGGTTTACCTTAAGGCTCACAAGATGAGTTCTTTCCCTTCCAGTGTTTCATCCAACTAGATAAGAATATGTAGGAGGAGAGCTTTTGAGTAAATCTACGGATAGAACAAGGTTTAAGCACTTAAAGCGTCATTTTCAAGACTTTACCTTAGGTAGAACTCCAAGCTATTTTCGGCCATCCATGGAGTTTGATGAAGAGAAAATTTTGTGTAGGAAATAAGTGAAGAAAATGAGTTAGAAGAAGCTATCATTTTTTTGCCATAAAAAGGAGAGGATAGCTTGAAGATTAAATCACATTTTTATCATGTCTTGGTTGGTCTTAGTTAGGCTCCATTTTCTTTGCTTGGCTGGTGCATTTTTACCTCCCAAAATGTTTGTTTCTTCTGGTTTTGCCTAAAGAAAGGCTAGATCCATGCTCTCTTTGACTAGTAGATGAAGAAAAGTGAAAGATTTGAGAGAAAGGTGTAGGGAGCACAAGTCACCATTGTTGAGTGCTTGAAGAACTCAAGAACAAGATGAAGAAACCAAGGAGGAAGGAGGGTGAAGTTCTCAGATGGAGCAAAAGAAACGAGGGAGGTTTTAATGACTTGTTTTGTTAAAGTGAGTAATGAATAGTTTTGACAAGTGAGACTTGTCAATTGAGATATATCCTTCCAATAAAGTCAAGTTTGGTGACTCATGGGGTACTATTTCTTTATTTGCCGCTCAATATAGATATTAGGAGTTTTGCCATTTCATCTTAGTCTTATAATGTTAAGGACTTGAATATTGTACACATGGACTTATTTCATGTGTTGTTACATGTCCTAATGCGTATTCCTTGTGCATTATTTGTGTTTTTAGTAAATTGGTATATTTTACTATTCATTGTAACAATATAATGTGTGTTACATAATTCCCTTACATGATTTACGATCTTAAATTATATATTAATGTATTATGTGTTACGTTAAATTTAGGAGTTATTTCCTTCTTATAAATGTTCCCTCTTTAGTCCATTATTTCTTGTGGGTTTTAGTACCCATTTTGTATTATACATACTTTTTTATGTATGTATGTATGTTTAGAGGTTATAAAATTTCTTAATGAATTAGGCTCATTAGCCTTTGTCATTCAATGACTAACCATTGATTAAACTCCTTCATTTAATTAATTCCTTATTAATCAAGGTAATTAATGTTTTGGATATTGTAGATTTAGTTTAGAAAAATCATGAGAGAAGTGATTAGTCACATCAGTATCAGGTAACCAATCAGAAGTGGTCACCCTGCTAGTGGAATTAGTAGTAATGGTAGCAGGGGGTTTGGGTTAGTATGCTTGATTGATATAGTGATAACGCTCTTTAGCAACATGACCATATTTCTCACAAATCTGACTCTTAGGTCTAGTATTTGGAAACAAATGGAATTGTTGTAACCAGTGGTCTGATAAATAGTGTACTGCTGAGAGTAGGATGAGGAGTGGCCTCTAGGGTGCGAGAGTAATTCTGAGTGGTTTACCTCTGCCTTGACCACTGTTGAAAGTGGAATTGAGAAAGATAGAGCTAACTGTTTTTTTATTGTTATTGTATCCATGACTCACTGGAGAGAAGGTAGTGTAGAAGTTGACTAGGTGTGCAAACCTTAGATCTAGTGAGTATGTTAGAGACCACGGCTCCATAGTCACTAGGCATACCTTTAATGAGATAACGTTGAAACTCACGATCTGAGACTTTATGTCCAACAATAGCTAGAGAATCAGTAAGAAATTTAGCTCTATTAAAATAGCAATTAACATATTCTCTTTCCTTTTTTCTCAATGGTAGCTATTTGAAGAAGAAGATTGCTAATCTGGGTGTTATTTTGGGCAGTAAAAGTTTCACGTATATACGCCCATACCTTAGTCGATGGTTCCAGATCAATTACTTGGGGAACAATATACTTAGTTAATGAGGTGAGAAGTATACCGAGGACCATATCATTCTGCTGAACCCACCGATTGTATTCTGGATTGATGACTCCATCAAGGTGACACGGAGGACATTGATAGTTTCCTTTAACAAATATATAGATCATTGCCGATGAAAATATGTTTGATCATAACCTTTCTAAATCATAAAGTTATCCTTTCTAAGTTTTACCAAATTGGCTACAGCTCAAATGATTGATTGTTAATTGCTTGTAGATGTAGAAGACAACCGGTTCTCTTGTCCAGTGTTGCCGCTATAAGTAGTTCCACTGGATGAAGTTACTGGCGTTTAGGGTGACTCCACTTGAGAGAGAAAAAGAGGATCTCAGGCCAAGCAAGGCTCTAATACCATACAAGCGTGATGATCGACAGAATGTGTATGTATATTGATTATAATGAGAACCCTTACATAAGGGTGATATTTATACAACCCTAAGTACACCAATTGTTGAAAATCTGAGTGAAAAACGAGAGGAAAAACGAAGAAGAAAGATGAACGATATTGAGGAAATTGTGCCTTTTAGGGTTTCATATTAATTTGTGCAAAAGAATATATTTACAACCCTAAATCAGCCGTCTACTTATAGACATAAACTCATCCCAAGAAAAAACCCCGATATGGGCCTGAATTCCAAACTGTACCATGTCGCGGTGGGGGGGGGGGGGCTTTGCCCCCGCACCCCCAGTGTCCCGCAATATGGGAGGGGCTATGCGCCCCAAGCCCCCCCGAATGATGGGCCCTGTACTTGTAAGCCTAACACACAATATATTTTAAGTCAATTACAATAATCTCCACCTTGACGAAAAATCTCCGCTAGCTCAACAAAAACAAAACTACTAACTTGGGAGAGGGGTTTGATTTCCTAGCACTTGAGAACTTGAGCTAAGTTCAAACAATGTCTGAACTTCTCTGTGGTGACTGGCTTTGTCAACATATCAACTGCATTCTCTGACGTATGAACCTTCTCTAACAAGATCTCTCCTGAAGCAACCAGCTCCCTAATCTTGTGAAACCTGACATCAATGTGCTTCGTCCTGGCATGATAAACTTGGTTCTTTGCCAGGTGTATAGCCCTTTGAGTGTCACAAAGCAACTGAACTCCACCTTGCTCAACACCCAACTCAGCCACAAGTCCTCGAACCCATATTGCCTCCTTGGCTACTTCTCCTAACGCCATGTATTCAGCCTCAGTGGTAGACAACTCAACAACAGACTGTAACACAGATCTTGAAAGAGTAAATACATACCCTGTAGTAGACCTCCTATTATCCAGATCACCAGCATAGTCTGAATCCACATAGCCCACTACTGCCGAATCTACCTCCTGGACTCCAAACATAAGTCCATAGTCAACTGTACCCTTCAAATACCTGAGAATCCATTTCACTGTAGCCCAGTGATCCCTCCCAGGATTAGACATGTACTTGCTGACTTGACTAACAACTTGGGCTAAGTCAGGTCACGTGCACACCATAACATACATCAAGCATCCAACTGCACTCGCATAAGGAACTCGTGCCATATCTGCAATCTCCTACACTGAGATAATGAAAGTCTAAAGTGATTTGCTAGAGGTGTATTTACAGATTTGGCCTTTGTCATGTCAAACCTGTCAATCATCTTCTCTATGTAACTCCTCTGAGACAACCACAATCTCTTGGAGTGCCTGTCCCTGCGGATCTCCATCCCAAGGATCTTTTTAGCAGCACCTAGGTCCTTCATATCAATCTTTCTTCCCAAAAGAACCTTCAACTCATCAACATCTTTCATATTTCTCTCAGCAATAAGCATATCATCAACATACAGCAGTAGAAATATGGGAGTGCCATCTTCAGCATGCTTAACATAAACACAGCAGTCATACTCACATCGCTTGTAGCCAATCTGCAGCATGTACGATTCAAAATGTTTATACCACTTCCTAGGAGCTTGCTTCAAGCCGTATAAGGATTTCTTCAGCCTACACACAAGATGCTCCTCTCCAGGCTGAACAAACCCTTCAGGCTGCTGCATATAGATTTCTTCCGCAAATATCCATGGAGAAAAGCTGTCTTCACATCCATCTGCTCAAGATGCATATCCCAGCTAGCCACCAAAGCTAACACAAATCTGATGGAGGTGTGCCTAACAACAGGAGAGAAAATCTCATCATAATCAATCCCTTTCTGCTGCGAGTACCCCTTTGCTACTAGTCTGGCCTTATATCTCACCCCTTCTTTTTCTGATGCCCCTGGTTTCTTCTTAAAAACCCACTTGCATCCAACTGGCTTCTTGCCCTTTGGAAGAGGAACAAGATCCCAAGTCTGATTTTTTCTTAGACTCTCAGTCTCCTCCACCATGGCACCCAACCATTCTTCTTTCTCCTGGCTAGATATAGCCTCCCGAAAACTGGATGGGTCATCTGAACCAACTACAAGAGCATAATTGACCACTTCTTCATAACCGAATCTCTGAGGTGGATTAATGATACGTTTCTGTCTGCCAGAAACTAGGGACTCCACCTGCTGATGATTCTTATCTGTCTGCTCATCTCCTGTAGCTTCTGATCTAGTGGTAGTCTCACTAGAATGTTCCCCAGATCTGCTATTGGACCAACATCAGTCTCAAATGTAGTAGTAGGTCCCTGATCTAACTTAGCCTGTTGCAGCATATATGCATCAAAAACAACATCTCGACTAAGGACCTTCTTCGTAGCCACAGGATCCCATAACTTGAAGCCTTTCACACCTTTCTCAAACCCCAGAAAGATGCATCTCTTGGACTTGGAGTCCAGCTTGGATCGTTCATCATTAGGAATTAGAACATAAGCAGGACAACCAAATATCTTCAAGTTAGATAAATCAATATCTACTCCAGTCCATACCTCTTCAGCAACCTTCTTCTCAAGAGAGCTCCTTGGTGATCTATTAATGAGATAGACCGCCATGTTTACTGCTTCTGCCCAGAACTGCTTTGGAAGCCCTGCATTCAGCCTTAGACACCTGGCCTTCTCAGCAATTGTGCGATTCATTCTCTCACTGACGCCATTCTGCGGTGGTGTCTTTCTTACCGTGAAATGCCTCTGAATACCATGCTCCTCACAAAATTTCTGGAACTTCGAATCAGTATACTCCGTCCCATTATCAGATCTCAGATACTTAACCTTCCTTCCTGTCTGATTTTCCACTTCAGCTTTCCAAATCATAAACTTGTCAAAGACCTCAGATTTGTGCTTCATGAAATAGACCCAGACTTTCTTGGAATAGTCATCAATAAATATAACAAAGATCCTGGATCCTCCTAGAGACTACTCCCGAGTTAGCCCCCACACATCAGAATGCACATAGTCAACGAGACCCTTTGTCGTATGTTGGCCAGTTTTGAAGGATACTTTTGACTGCTTTCCCATCACACAAAACTTACAGAATCCCATTTTACAGTTCTTCAAACCATCCAGAAGACCACGCTTGTGCAACTTAGACAAACCTTGCTCACCAATATGCCCCATACACATATACCATAGAGTAGTGTTGTCACTTTCAGATATAACCGCAGCAACTTCACCTACAATAGTGCTCCCCACCAGTTGGTAGATGTTACCTCTGGTAAGTTTTCCTTTCATCACTGTCATAGAACCCCTGATTATTCTCAAGTATTCATCATCAGACTTGTAATTGAACCCGTTTCTATGCAGAGTACCAATAGAAATCAAATTCTTCTTCAGATCCGGAACATGCCTTACATCAGTCAGCGTCCTGATGATGTCATCATGCATACGAATCTTGATCTGCCCAATACCAACGACCACACGGGTTGTCGTCTCCTAATTGAATAGATCCTTGATTTCTCGCCTCATAGGTATTAAACCACTCCTTGTTAGGAGTCATATGAAACGTACACCCTGTATCCAGAATCCAGGAATCTGGAGTGCTGCTTGAGGTTACTGAAAGCATGTCTGAATCTCCACCATCTGAACCATCCTCCTGGACAACATTTGCAGTTTTCGAGGAACTTTCTGAACTTCCACTATTCTGCTTCTTATTAGGACAATCTCTTTTATAGTGACCTTTCTGACCACATCCGTAGCAGGTAACATGCTTCCTACTTCTGGACTTAGATTTGCCCCTTGTCTTGCCATCAGCTTTTCTGTCCTTCTACCAACCCCTTTCCTGGTTGTTGGAAACATACAACCCATCACCTTGAGACTTATCTCCACTGGTGTGCTGCTTGCGATCATTCTAGGCAACGAGCGTTACAGTTACCGTCTCCAGTTTTATCGAATCCTTCCCTACGGTGAGGGCTGTAATCAAAGTCTCGTACGCAGGAGGTAGAGAACACAACAAGATCATGGCTTGGTCTTCATCATCCACTTTTACATCAACACACCCTAAATCCCCAATAATCTGATTGAAAGTATTAAAGTGTTGTACCACATCTGAACCTTTAGACATCTTCAACCCGTATAACCTTTGTTTCAGATATAACTTGCTGGAAAACGACTATGACATATACGTTTTCTCCAGTTTATCCCAGATCTCCTTAGAAGTTTTAAGATCGATCACCTGATAAATCACTTCGTCTGCAAGGCACAAACAAATTATCAATGCCGCCTTCTCCTGCATCTCGTCCCAATCTTCCTGTTTTGTGGCTTCCGGTCTGGCATCCAGAAGCGCCTTCTACATCCCCTGCTGCGTAAGCAGATCTTTCATTCACCGCTTCCATAGGGTGAAATTCCCAGTTCCATCGAAATGTGAAATTTCGAACTTCATAGAATTCACCATCGCAACCTTGCTCTGATACCACTTGATGAAAATCTGAGTGAAAAACGAGAGGAAAAACGAAGAAGAAATAAATGATATTGAGGAAACTGTGTTTTTTAGGGTTTCGTATTAATCTGTGCAAAAATATATTTACAACCCTAAATCGGCCGTCTACTTATAGACATAAACTCATAAAAAAAACCCGATATGGGCCGCGAAGCCCAAACCTTACCATGTCGCGGGGGGCTTTGCCCCCCACCCCCAGCGTTCTGCAATATGGGGGGCTACGCCCCCCCCCCAAGCCCCCGGATGAT
>JAIOTZ010000403.1:0-55044 GCA_023374045.1 Limonium bicolor
GAGGATACAATACTAAGTAAAGAGGGACTCCAAGAGTGGGAGACACCCCAGTTGATAATTACCATATGAATACAGTGAGGAGTTACCCAGAGGGTTATTATCAAGGCAGCAAGATCAGTGAGGGCCAACAAGGCCACTGTTGACAGTGTGGGTAAAGACAATACCATAACCAGTATGTGTTAAACCGATTGCCAGTTAGCATGGCGCACTTGCCGTAGCAAGTGCTGCTATAACAGGGCTGTTTGGGGAAATTTATAACCACTACAAGTACTTAGTAAAGTACCACGAAGTTAAGTGTGAACATTATAACCATGGAAGGGCTTAACAGCCTGACCTTTGTAATTGGAAGTACACCAGTCAGCAAGAAGCTAGACTTGGTTAAGGTAAGAAGATGTTGCGAAACCATGAAAATTTTTCTTTAAACCCAGATTTATACAAACCCTTTTCTTTTCAAACCAGATTTTCTTTCAAACCAACACTTCTTTCCAACCTTCTTTTAAACCAAACCAGTAAAACCAAGGACAGTTGACAAGGATACAACAATGGATAAACTTTCCCTCGATTAAGTTCGGGAAGCAAGGAATGAATATTGTCACGGGACAATATAAGGGAGTTGACAACAGAATACTTCACCTAGGCGTGTGACGGACACTACGAGTGTACCAACTGTGTTGGGACGACCGCACTCCGATAGGAGCATGTGGGCCCGACAGACCTACTTATAGGTTAGTTGGGTAAGTAGTAATGTATCAGTATGATACCCCATATATGTATACGAGTAGAGTCCGAAACACGGGAAGTAGTCGACTCCGTCTACGGTCAGCAGTACAAATCAAACAAAAGCTAGAGATTACAAGGAATGGTTGAAGTTAAGGAACTCAGTTGAGATAACTAGACTAAAGGAGTCAGTGAATTCGTTTCAAGGATATGTTTAAGAGTCAAGAGGTGCGAAGTGCACTAACTGTTATATAAAGACATCACACATGTCTTAAGAATTCCGAGGAATAAACATGATAGCTGGAACGAGACCCAGCCTGTCCATGGCAAGCAGATGCCTAATGTGGACACATTAATGTGCAATGAACGGGATGAAACATCCGGAATGAGTACCTACACTACCAGGAAATGTTGATCCTCACAGAAGGAGATAATAAGCCATTTAAGAACGCAAACGGCGTGGCTAATGGAATGTACCAATAAGTGTGAAACAAATGTAAGGCATAACGTAACAACACCCAGGAGCAATCCTTGAGGGGTGTTCGCATCAACAATCGTTGAATGAAATGCATGACAGAAACACAAGGGTCGGAACTAACACCCAGTTTAGATATAAGTTGTCAGGAGACGGACTGACAATCCTAAAGGGCATCCCATGAAAGGAAACGTGATGCAACAACTTGTCATGGAGCCCAATATAATATCCAAACCATGTAATATTGTACAGAGAAGTACATGTGTGTGGACAGCCTACAATGAGCCCAGCTCAAGGCAAATAAGGCTTATAAGCCATAAGCAAAATATGTTATATAAATTCGATTGATGGTAGAAGTTTATGTTGTATAAGTTAATAGAGTGGTAAACGAACCACTGCATTAAGAATGGGGATACCTCTCGATGTTGTGACACCGCAAGCGGTAGTTATGTGAATCAAGTTCAAGAATATGTTAAGGATGGACGATGTTATTATTGAAAGAGAGCAATTAGCTTAGTAGTATGTGTATAAAGTGAAGCACCTGGCTGAATAATGCCGGTTTGTGACTCGAATGATCGATGCTCAAGGAGCATTTAATAGTCATCCAAAGGAAGGATGAACCGTAATGTGAATAATGTAAGTTTATGTGTGGAAGTTGAGGTGACAGTAGATACGATATAAGCTGATGTTATACAGGGAGTAAGAGCACGGTGCGCAACAAGCGACCGTTGTATAAGTGTTGTTAAACGAAAATGTAACAGATAAGACCAGTTATGGGTTAAACTCAGTGGAGATGCAAGATAATTGATGTTAGACAGACTCGGCAGTAAGCCAGTAGCCAGTATTACGGGATCAGAATTTCAGTGAAACACAGTGTGAATTCCATGGCAAATCGCATAAGGGATTTACTGTCGAGAGTTTACGCCTCTGCACTCTGTATGACTGAGTGTTTTGGTATTGCACTTGCGCAGTAATGAACGAGTGGGATAGCTAGGAATTGGAAACATGTTAATTGTGGAGCAATAATGTTATAATGGCCGATGCATAGGAAATGCAAGGCCGCACCAATAAAAAAAGTACTTGTACAAAACCAAATGTGGAGATATGATTAACAGTAAGTGACTACAGTAGCACTAACTGCCAAATACCGGTATGGAATATACCCCAAATGTTGTAAATAACTGAGAGAGCACTACACACTTGGTAGTAGCTCAATCTCAACCGACAGTAAGTCGGAAGGGAACAAGTCAGTCATTGTGAAATACATAGCTGTATACACAGTAAATTATTATGGAAGTGGATAGAAAGTTTATAACTCACCGAATTCGCTGACGGTAAGAGATACCACGCGTCGGTTGAGAAACCATTGTTACCAAGATGAAGGTGACAATTGGGGATGTACAATACAGTAAGAATAACAAAAAGGAGCAATTAAGCTCTACAGTTATTAGAATTTCGCAGCAGAAACTAGTGAGCAAGTGATCAAGTGTTGAATGTACATGGTGAACATGAGTGAATGGCTAATTATTAACGCCTAGAAGCCTAACAGGCCAGAATCGAAACCAACTAAGAGTTTAAACAAACTCCAATGAGAATTCTTGGTTTAGGAACTAAACCGCCAATATGGTTAAGATCCTCTAATCAGAATCCATTGTGTAATGGACCGCGTGGAAGTTAAGATACTTCACGACGGCAAAACATTTTAAGCTAATGTTTAGTGATTGATTACGTGGGCGTAATCCCTTTTAAGGGGGGTAGAGCGCAAAACCACTTAGTGTATATTACCGTACAAGTGTACGTAGTGTATGTGATTTATATTGTGCATAGCACAAAATTATATTATTGTTTTGATGATTGGTGTGTGTTACGTAAACATACACATTCATTCATGGTTTAATTGTGGTAATTGCGCACAGAAGATGCGAATACCATTGTGATAAGTGCGTGTATTTGTTAACAGTTGTGTGTGATAGTACAAGTGTGGGGATAGAGAAGCTCCCGGGGGAACAAAAGCCCCGACAGTGTATAAATGTGAAGTTGTGTGTTGTATTTTGACAAAACATATGTGTATATACATACTATATAGTGATTCAAGAAAGGGCATGATACTGACATAGAACCTAGTGAGAATGAGATTCCCTAGGCAACATGATTAAAGTGAATGGAGGTAACTGATGGACGGACTTCTATCTTTGGAGACGTTATGATCATGACTAGAATGATTTAAAAGATAGAAAATTGGAAATGAGTGATTTACTTGATGCTTGAAAATGAAGTGGGAGGTGGAACTTGATTTGCATGTGATCAAGGGAAGCCCAACACAAATTGGGGTGGAAGGATAGTTCAACACTGATGCTGATCACATCAGGGTTGGATGACTCTTGAAGCTCCCTATAAGTGGTCACAAATAACCACGCTAAGAAAAGAAGCAAAGAGCTTAAGTTGGACTTGGAGTTGTGTGTGTTTTCAAAAGGATTTTAAATTGGTATTTATAAAACGCTGATGGATACTTTACATAATTAAAGTTCTCTTACTTAATCTCTCAAGGAAATTTTAAACTTAAGTGATTGTTTTAATCTCCCAAAGGCACGGGGACGGAAGGTGTCCATCGCGACCGGGTTCTACGGGATCATAGTGTATATCAAGGATATTTTTGATTACTATACATGCTCTGACATGTTGTGTGGTATGTGTAATGAATGTTGTTTTGACTTGGATTTCCTAAAGTGTATACTATCAAGACCTATGAGTCTAAATGTGTGGTGTTACATAGACCTATGTGTCTAAAGACTGTTATGTTACCAGGACCTATGTGTCCAAATGTTGTTATGTTACCCAAGACCTGTGAGTCAAAGGGGTTGTCATGTATGTGTAAGTGTTGTTAAGATACCCGGACCATAGAGTCCGAGGTTATCATGTGGATATGTTATGTTATGTGTGGATGTGAATGTGTTGCCCGGACCATTAAGTCCGAGGTTGTGATGTAAAGTGTGTTTGGTTATGGAAGTTTATTTCCAAGTAATCCCCGTATTCGGATTTAATGATGTGTGGGAAAGTGTAAACTTCGAGGACGAAGTTCTTTTAAGGGGGGTAGATTGAAATACCCCAAACCTTGATATGTGGTTTAAATATCAAACTATGTTATATAAAGGCTAAAAGTGCCTTAGGAACATCAGTGTACAATTTTAACCATAGTAAACACAATAAAACACTAAACCAGTCTGAGCAAAACATGCTCTAAGCTATGAGTGAACTTGGTTAGGACCCAAAGAGCCTACCAAGACTTGATAACATTTAATTATGATTTGATAGGACTAAATAAGTCCTTAGGAAACTTTGGTGGACAGTTAAACCAAATAAAACACAAGGAAATACCTTAAAGTCATAAGAGCAAAATGTGCTCTAAGCTTGGAATAAATTTGTATAAGACCTAATGGTCTACCTATACCTTATAATATGTTAATGAACATATTAAATCAATTACCAAAGAAAACCAAGCTTGAAAACAAGTTAAACACAAATGTGCTTTAAGGAGTCTTAAAGCACGTTTTTGAAAAAATTGTCTTGTAAATGAGTTTTAAATGCTAAATGTCCATCATTACTCTTTAATTAATATGTGTACTATATATATCACATTTGGGTGGCTATATTAGTGGGAAATCAAAAAATTCACTTCTATGTGCCTTAGTTTGTGAATAGTAACTTTTATAAGCTAGTTTGTAACATATAATGTTATAAGTAATTAATTGGTCAATAAAGACTATATTACCCTTCTAACTAAATGGTGGCCGGTTTTTGTAGTAGTGAGTCACCAAGTTGTAAAAGAAATCAAATAAGTAAAGTAAAACTTAAAGTAAAGTACTATTTTCTTAATAACATAAATCTCCAAAAGCAAACTCATCTTCTCATTTCCTTCTCTTCTTTCATTTCACACGGTTTCTTCACCTTCTCCTTTCCTCCATTTACGATTTGCCACAGCCCTCCTTCTCCATCTTCATTTCCTTGCCAAATCCAACTCCATGCTCCAAATCAAATTCTAAGACCATATTTGTCTTAGTTAGGTCAAGCTCACACTTCTACCTTTTCAAATCTTCAAGAGCTCAATTTTGGTGCCATGGAGAATCACCATTGATGGAGCTTGAGCTTGTGTTTCTACACATTATTACTCTCCTTTGCTTCTAGGTAAGGAATCTCAAAGAAAAATCAAGTTTCCTCTCCTTTTAGTACATGACCGAAAATTCACCTCACCATGGTGTCTTTACTTTGCTTGTTTTAGCTTCATTTGAATCTTCTAAGGGCTAGGTGGAGTCCTCTCTTGATAAATATTCAAGCTCTCTTTCCATTCCAAGTTAAAACAATCATTTTAATACCTTAAGATAATATATGTAACTAGGGTTTACAATGAGATGGAGCTTAAAGCTTGAAAAGTCATTATGATGTTTGTATATTGTTAAGTAGTTGACAAGGAGTGAAATGCCCTACCGGTTTTAAGAGGAAACAAGAAAGAAGTTTGAGTGGAAAAGAGGTAAACATACTATCTCAATGTGGTTTAATGCCTTAGGAGAAATGAGCTTATAAGCTTGCTAAAACTACCTAAAGAGCAAATGGTGAATGACTTAGTAAGGTGTTTCTCAAGGAGACTAGTAAAGGAACATATGTCTTGGTGTGTGTAATTGCAGGTCAAAGGCTTATGTATTGTGGAAATTCAGTGTTTAAGGATTATGCAATTTAAGGGCCTAAGAGCCATGTTATTTAAGGGCCTAAGTGCCAAGCAAGTTTAAGTTATGCACTATATTGTGATGTAGTGCTAAATGTGTGAAGTTTGTGTATAAAAATGTGTTTGATGGATTTTAGGTGTTTTGAATGAATTAAGGTAAAAACCCAAGTGTTTGGATGTGGGTATATACTAGGGAAGCTATGGCCAAATTTGGGAAAAATGTGTGAGAAGTTCTAAGTGTTTTAAATGGTCTTGGTGATCTAGGAAGTGTAAAAGGTGAATAAATGTTTACTTGAGAAGAAAACATGTGTTAAGGTGATTTAGAGTGATGCAAGGATTTAGGTGTTATCTTGGAAGTTCTAGGAATTCAATGTGTGTTTTGAGAGTGTATTGAAAAGTCTTGAAGAAGTTTGTTTAAGGTTTGGGTGATGTTGATGAATAAGGAGAATGATGTTTAAGTAAGGTTTTGAGAAAAGAATTCAAGGAGTTGTAAAAAGGAGATTTAGTTAGTAAGAAAAGAAGTTTGAGAGATGATGTTAAGGTGTAGAGGAAACACCTTGGTATAGTGGTCAATATTGGTGAGATACCACTTGGAAAAAATTAAGGAAGAAGTGTAAGCTTGGGAAAAGAATTGTAAATGACATAAGGAGTTTTGATATGTAAGAAAGGATGTTTGAATGATGATGTTGTGTGGGAAGAAATGTCTTGGTATAATGGTTAGAATTGGCATGAATCATCACTAAGGGACTTAAGAGTATAAACTATAAGTTTTGGAGGCTTTGGAGAAAGCTATCTAAGTGTTTAAAGGCTTGAGAACTGAGAATTATGCCTTGTCCGAACTTCCGTCCGGACATGGAAGTTCGGATAGGCTCTGTTGGGCAAGGAAAATTCCACCTCGAACTGTGTCCGAACTTGGTAAGTCCGGACACAAGTTCGGACGTCACTATTTCAATCTAGGAATTACTCTCGAACTGTGTCCGAACTTGGGAAGTCCGGACACAAGTTCGGACGTGTGTATAGGTTTCAGTATTAGGTCGCGGCTTGCGTCCGAACTTGGAAGTTCGGACACAAGTTCGGACAAGGCACTGTATGGACCAAAATTGTTGTTTTAAGGTATGGAAATGATGTGTAATGATGGGGATTGATAGGTGATGATGTTATAAGGTTGTTAAGGGCTTGTTAGGTGAGTTTTAATGACAATTAAGTGGGTGAAAAGTTGTAATAAAATGTGAAAGTAAAAACAAGTAAAATGTAAAGTTATTTAACCAAGTTAACGGGGAAAAGTTATAAGCGTTAGACTTTAAACAAACATGTTACCCCAATGTTAATAAAAACACATGTGATGTTAACAGTTGTTCGAGAATTGCTCGAGGAACATAAGTGGACGTGGTAAAGTGGACTCCGGTGACAGGTATGGTTTTCTTGCAACCTGCGTCCTACCGGATTACACCGGCTTGTATGCCAATGTGTTTTTCTGTATGTTTGCCACGTTGTAAGATTAAACATGTAATGAGTTTACAGTAATTCATTTATGTGGCGTGTACAACTCCGATACCATTAACCTCGGAAGTGTTAACCTTAGTTAACTGAGTCTAGGATCACATGAGAGTTCGGTATTCGGAGTAAACGACCCGTACCATGGGACGTACTAACCACGGCTATGCGTGTGTTAATTGTGTGATATGTGTATGTGAATGTAGGGATCTCCCTTGTGTGTTTAACCCAGTTTGTAATACTGTATATGTGTAGGTGTGATAGACTCCATAGTGGGGTTCTAATTATTATCTAAAGTAAGTATGTACTAACAGTAGTGAGGAATCCGGTTTGGCCGGTCGCGCGTTGTTTGGGAGAGGGTATCCTTCCTAGCCTTACCCTTCTCTTTTATGGTTGTTTCCCTCACGGGTTATGATCTCCCATTAGCTTACTCCAAAGCTTAGCTATTCTGACTTATGATCGGTTTAGGGGGAACATGTGTTTGTGTGGTGTGTTCGGGCCTCCAAACCCGAACCGCCTTAACTTAAGTTACTCGTCCAACTATTAGGACGGTAATGAGTGTTGTTGTTATTGTATAACAGCTTATCATGAGACTGGCAACTTCTCTAGGCTCACCAGTGTATAAACAATGTTTGGGTCGGTTCCTAAGAGAACCACTCCCGTTATGTTATGTAATTTTGTTGTGATGCAATATCTATTGCGGTATTATGTTGTGCACGTGGAAACGTGCAAAGTGTTGTTAAGTGTTGTATGTAGTGTATGTTGTAGGTTGTATAATGTGGAGTGTGTGGATCATGGATATGATTCCCAGTTTGTGATAAGAGGCGTTTAAGGATAACCCGATTTAAGGGTATGTGTCGTCTATTAAGGAAGTAGCTCCATTAGAGGAGGAACACTCTAGGGATGATGAATACCATGAGTGACTTAATAAGTAGAGATATAGTATCCGTTTGTTGAGCCCGTTGAGGCGAATGTTATGTGATGTGTGTTCACTGTTATATGCATGATTTAAAATATAATCAACCGCATGCTAAGACGACAAGTAGTTGTGCGTGGCCCGGTAGCATGTGGGCTGCGGGATTACCATACCAGCAAAGGTGCTGAGCCCCTTGGGGGCCACCCTTTCTCTTCTTTTCCTATTTCAGGTACGAAGTGCTGGAAGCCGTTCGAGAGTAGGACGGGCAGTCGTCGTACATGGGTATTCATTTAAGTGTAAGTGTACAGTAGGTGTAGTAAGACCGAAATTGTTGTCGGCATCAATTTATAAATACTCGGTATAGTTGAAAGGTGTATGTTGTTGTTGTTGTTAATGGAAAGGGATAATAATGTGTAGTTGCTCGGAATTTAGCCCATCAGACCGGTACAATGTATAGGATTAGCCTTGTAGCCACGTGGGTGGCTAACGGCGTGTAACACCAATGAGTTAAGTAATGTGATGAGATTGTTCTTCTCGCTGCAGTTTATTGTAAGTATGTTACGTTGGATGGGTGTTACAGGTATGAAGTGAGTAAGTGTTTAAGGAGATAAAATGAGTTTTGTGGATGTTGTTGAGGGTGTAAGTGTACCAAATGATGTTAGAAGACATTATGAGGGTTTAGGAGAAGTTTGGTGAAAATTGGTTAAGTGTTTAAAGGCTTAGAAAATGAGTGTTTTGCCTTGTCCGAACATCCGTCCGGACATGGACGTTCGGACAGGCCCTGTTGCGAAAAGATTTCAGAGTCTCGACTTGTGTCCGACCTTGGGAAGTTCAGACACAAGTTCGGACGTTCCTGTTTCTACCTTAAAATTTTCTTGACCCATGTCCAAACTTCCGAAGTCCGGACACAAGTTCGGACAGGCGTCTGTATTCAGTTTTGAGTCTCGACTTGTGTCCGAACTTGGGAAGTCCGGACACAAGTTCGGACATGCCACTGTATGGACCAAAAACCTTGTTTAAGGTTAGGAAATGATGAGGATAATTAGGTATTGATGTTATAAGGTTATTAAGGGCATGTTTGGTGGGTGTAATGGTCATTAAGTGGGAGAGTAAGTGTAATAAATAATGAGGAAATGATGCACTTAGGAGTTAAGTTAAAAACCATAAGGCTTAGTGAAAAACAATGGCTAAAAGTTGATGTCTAGGAAGGTTAAGTAATACCACTGAGTTGGATTGAATAATAACCTAAAACTGGATGAATGTTTTAGGCTTTGGGAATTGGGACTTGGAAGGAGATAAACCAAACGATTGTCGACGGTGAACGGTACAATCTTTCTTGTGACCTGCTTGCTAACGAGGTGTCCCTCGGCTTGTGTGCTATCTGTTTAATTGCTATGACTAAAACAAGATAAAGCATGCAACCGGTTATATTTGTTCTCGTTGTGTTTATGTTATCTTTACACTAACCCACGAGACTTGAGATTGTTACTAACCAAGTTTAGTACTTACTGAGTTAAGAATAAGAGTTAAGTTTGATGGTTGTTGGTTAATGCCCGTTAAGGCTTAGCTTGCACATGGTGATTAAGATTTCTACTAACTGGAACTTGAGTGAGGAAACCTGGGACCGATCTCCGGTCATGCATGCTAAGGAAAAAGGGGGACGGTATCTGAATCAGATCCGCCCTCCGCGCTTAAGGCCGGTTGCTGACTCAGCTACGCTGGACTCCCGTCTAGAGTAGGTGGCATTAAGATGGTGCGGTGGGATCACCCTAAATCCCAGGTTCGAATTAAGCTACAACCATTCCCTTCCAAGAACGGTTTGTATTTGAGATTAAGTTGAGATTAAGATTAAGGTAAGGTAAGGAACTGAGGTTAAGGAAATGAGGACTAAGGAGGGGGTTACTAACCCACTTGCTAAGGGAACGCTTGAGTCGTTCATTGTTTGTGAACTATACATGTTCATCTGTGGTTTTGTTATTGCACTTCATATCATGCTTGTGTATGTAATCATTTCCATGCTATCGACAATTAGTCGTCGTAGCCCCGTTAGCTCGGGGCCATGAGAGGGTGTACCAGCATTCGTGCTGACCCCCTTTGGGGGCTGTTTTTTACACTGGCAGGTAAGAGCCCATGAGGACGCACTACGAGTAGGAGCGGTTAGACTTAGGATGGGATGTTTATTTTGAGTTCGGTTGCGCCTGTGCACCCGACTGTTTATATTTAAGCTGATGTAAGGATGTGGTTATGACTTAGTTACTTGTACTCGGTTGGTTGTCGGTATTATGGATGGTGATGTTTTGGGTTGGTTATGTATTGTGGATAAGTGTTGTAATTGTTAAGGCCGGTATATTCTAACGATCAGACCGTGGCAAGGTCCAGCTGTTTATTATTTCCGCTGCGACGAATTCGAATAAGTGTACAGTTTTGTGATAACCACGATTGGCTTTGGATGGGGTGTTACAGTGAGTGAAGAGAATAGAGTAGGAGAGAGAGTGAGAGAGTGGGGTAAAGTAGATTAGTTTACTTTATTGTTTTTAATTGTTTTTGTTGTTTTGTAAATAAGAGGGAGAGTAAGTGAGTGTGTGAGAGAGGGGGAGAGGGATGGGGTCGGCTGCACCCAGCACACACACACAAACTTCACTTATTATTTTAAAAGTGGACACATAAGTTTTGGTTATTTATGTTTCTACCCCACAACTTCCCGTTTTTGACAGTTTTTACTAATTTCTCGTTTTATTGATTTTATTGGTTCTAAAGCTTCGCTAATATTTATTAATGATTATTTATTTGACCAAAATTGTTACGAGTCTATTTGACCCGCTTAAAGACACGTTTTCCACAGTTACCTCGAAAAACGTGCTTTAAGTTTCGTTAGTGTTTTTAATCCATTTTAAGGATCCGTTTTCTTCGGGATTTGTTCCTTCATGATTATTTACACTTAATTAAGCTTCTAAATTATTCATTTGCCTAATTAATCACTATTTTTAATTACGGGGTATTTCAATCTACCCCCCTTAAGAAACTTTGCCCTCAAAGTTGCTCAAGGTTAATAGTTTTATAATTCTACTCATTATGCAAGCCAATTGCCATCATGTGTCTTACTACACCTATAAGGTGTTTACTTCTTTCACATTGCAAGCATACACTATTTTTACACAATATGCATTCACACACCATACTAATTCACATACACCATACACCATTTCCATACATACCATCACCCAATACATCGATGCAATTCACATTACACATTACACATACATCATCCATCGTACATACACATCCATACACTACTCATTACACATACATACATACACATACCAATTCACTTGCACTACATGTGCCATACAAAAATCTATTACAATACCTACACACTATGCAATGCTTACCCCGAAGCAATGCAAAAGCAAAAGGCTCTACCCCCCTTAAAAGGGGTGTAGACACCAAAAATTCTCACCCCACGAAGCAAATTCCGAAATAATAAGAGGGGTCGTCGCCTTTCTTTTTCAAAAACATATTAGCGTGCGTGCTAAAACGAAACCATCTTTTATTAATCTTTTTCAAAGCATTTCATAGAAACACGATTTTTTCGAAAATGAATTTCCAAATAACAATCCGGTTTTAAACCCATCCCTTTTCAGAGTTCATACCGTTTGAGTTAGAGCTGTCGTATTATTTTCTCTCATTTGTATATTGAATTATGCATTAGTATGACTGGTCACTATGTTTATTAAGAGAGCTATTGGTCTTGAGTTCAAATCTTGATGGAAGCAAAGAGTATTCTCTTATTTTATTTCAGCTCCCATCACAGTTTTATATCTATTTTCTCCATACAAATACTGAGTGATACGGTAGCACAGCTGGTTTGTATTTGTGGGAGGTATACAAAAGCCCTCGGTTCGATACTCGGGAGTAGCATAACTCCGTTTTTTCTTTTCTCGACCAAATAGATGTGGCCCATCCTCCTTGGGTCCGATTTTTGCTACCCAACTGCCTCAAATAAAGCCCATTTTGTTCAAGTAGTCCAAATAAAAAGCCCAGTAAACCTATGTCTAAAAAAAACCCTAGTATGTGCACTATTCTTACATTATAAAAACAAGAAGACAAGACTCCCAAGAGGCAGCCAGCCGACAAAACACGTCCTGATTTTCTAATATTCCTCGATCCTCTATTCTCTGTACCCAAGTTTTGAATACTCTCTCTTCCTTCGTCTTTTAGCCGTCACCAGAAATCTTCCACCCGAACCACCACGAGAACTTCCTGACCGAAGCGCTTGAAATCTCCATAGTTGTTCGTCGAAGGTTTCATCCGCCCCTTTCCACCGCTCAAATTCTCCATTCTTATTTTCAATTGAGTAAGTAACACCATACGCCTCCCTCACCTCTGGCTCTGTTCTAATTTTTTTTTGTTGTTGTTTTACTTTCGAACGGAAACCTCTCCTTCGATTTTGGTTTCGAGTTCTTCATCACCGATGAACCCTTTCAAGGGCGAGGATCAATCGATGGCTTCGTCAAGGATTTCCCGACGCCAGTGTCATCGTTCTCCCTCCCACCACTCTGTTTTACTTGATTAGTCCATTCATCGAATATTTTCAAAAATATTGTTGATATATACATTTCTATCTTGAATCTAGCTTGCTTACGTTTCTCATTTCACGCGTGCCTCGTTGAAATCCAGACCCTACACTGGTCTGAGGCTTCACAGTGATGAAGCAAGCTTCAGTTGGGATTTTTCTGCCCCATTTTGTCACCTTTCTTTTCGGTATGCGTTAAGTTTTTCATGAAGGAAGAATAGAGAGTGAATGAGTGGACTGTTCATGATCTAATTTCTCAATGCGCATTTTACTTTTGAATGTGTTCTAGATCCTCTAATGGTCTTTGACACTGTCTATTTGCAACGATGCTACTCTTGCCCTCGTTTCCTTTCTTTTTTTTGAGGATTGTTTGCTTGACTGATAAGCTCAAAGAGCGATGGACCCGAAGAAGAGAACACGGACTAACGGATCCATTTCCGAAGCTTGTACCGATGTTCCTCTCTTCCTAATCTTCCATCCTTCGTTTTGTTAATTTTTGTTTTTTCTGTCCGCAAAAACGTATGTGCGAGAATATACCAATGGAGTCCAAACCCACCATGGGCTATGGGGTTCCAAGGTTCATAACATGGAGTATCAACTTAGATTTAGTTTTGTTTTTCTCTTTCTAGTTTTCTGGAAATGTGTTCGATTAATTCGATTTCAAAATGCCCCGATACTGCTCACTCGTAACATGTGTATTAGCTGGGTGTACATGTTCGAAACAAGAGTCCAATCGGATTTTCCTCCCTGTCGTGCCTTGCGTTCTATATGGTGATTACTGACTCCCTGTTGCTCCGCACAGACGTTGCATCCTTTAGGGGTGGGTCATCCTCAAGTTGGGAAATAGGTTGTAATCGGTCTAAACATACCTTCTTCCGATGCCTCTCCCTCTATCTACTTTCTGCCAATGTGATTATGTTCAAAACTAACCCGTTTGTTTGTCTAGTTGGTTATCATTCCCTATTGTTTCTTGCAGGAGAAAAAGTCCTTCTCGTCTTACTGGTATCCCGTTCTAACAACCATGGTCTCTTGTATGAATCTACCTTTTATGAATCACGACTGGTTGTGGAATATGTGAGCTGAAAAATCATGGACTATGTTCTTTCTGTTCTTGGTCTACTTGCGTTTTTTTTTACATGTGAAATGTGTACTGCTGCGAGCTTGTATATCTGGTTTGACTTCCATTTCATGTCTACTTACGAGTGTGAGAGAATTGAAATCCACAGGGGAAAGAGAATGCATCCACTCTGGTGGTGTTAGTGGCTAGTTATTAGCGTTGAATATCTGGGTTTTGTTTAACATATAAACCGTGGGGTTTCCTTTCTTTGTTGCTTTTCTAATTGCTTTGGTTTGGCTTAATCTGATTCTGTTCCTCACCACTGGTTAGTTAGTGATACACATCAGAAGGAAAAGCTACTGAAGTAGAACTGGTTAGTAATGAACAGAAGGAGGGAAACTCGTTTAAATTAAGAACTGTTGCCTTTGGTTTCTCCTTTGACCTGACCAACAGCATCAGGTTTAGTTTATGATATCACCATTCGGTGCATCTGGTCTATTCAATTTTTAATGTGGAGCCAGCTATTAGACAAAGATCTGTTTCGAGTTTAACATTACCCTGAATTTTTGCGAAAAAACTGAAACTTGATTAGCACTGCATTCAGCAATAAAGGGGAATTATAACCTGCTCGTTTTAAGTATTTTGAATATTTAAGGCTGGTATGCCACCTTCAAGCTTTATTGATATCCAAAATTCTGCTAGGTCGGTAAAAAATAAAGAATTCCTGGAACTTGATTAACGTTTACTGTTTTGTTTTGTCAAATTTTGGTTTGTTCGTTCAGTACTACTTGATTGATTCCTCTGTCATGTATATAACGTTTATATTCATTTCGCTGCGACTTATACTTGTCTCATTTTTTATTTGTTTCTAACTCTCAAAGCCCTAGGTATTAGTCCTTAGGGCCCAACCGTTAGGATAGAGGGGTCCCCTGGCCTAATAGACCATTGGCCTATCTCATGGTGGTGACATCCTAAACCTTAAAACACACATTATGTATAAGCAAACAATAATCCCCTTAGGATAGAGAGTGTTCCAATGGCCTGATAGACCATTGGCCTATCTCATGTGGTAACATTCTAAACCCTAAAATGTACCTAATACATGTATATATATGTAATTAAATCTCACTTCTGTTTCATCTCCAATCTGATTCTCCAATTCTTCTCAGCCAAACTTGGCCCATCCCCAAAATCAGCCCATCTCAAATCGGCCCAAAGCCCAAGTCCATGACCCCAGCTCTAAAATCAGCCCGAGCCAACAAGGCCCAAACCCGGGCAACAACGCCCAAACCTGAAGCCCAAAGCCGGCCCATCTCATAACCTGGCCCGTCGCACAACCCGGCCCACTGTATAACCTGACCCAATATCTCCAAACCCGGGCCCATTGTATAACCCGACCCAATTCCACCAAACCCGGCCCAATTACTCAAGGCCCACAAGAAAGCCCAAAGACCACAATAGACTCAAGGCCTACAAGAAAGCCCAAAGACCACAATAGACTCAAGGCCCACAAGAAAGCCCAAAGACCATAAAAGACTCAAGGCCCATTACCCATGCTCGGCCCGTTACCCATACTCGGCCCATAGTCCAAACTTGCCCCAAATTCAAGGTAAAATCCATAATAAAATACCAAGCCCAAAACCAAATCAAGCCCAAGACCCAGTTAAGCCCAAAAGTCCAACCAATGCACATTAAGCTCATTCGGCCCAAAAGCCAACGATTGGTCCAAGCCCACAAAAACCAAACCAAACCCACAAAAATCGAACCAAGTCCACAAGAATCAAACCTGGACCTGAACATTGACCTTTGACCCGAACTTTGACCTTGACCCGAATTTTGACCTTTGACACAAAACCTTGACCCAGCCTGACTTTGACCCAACCCGAACTTCATTCCAATTCAAACCCAATTCATTCAAACCAAATTCAATTCAAACCCAAATTCATTTAATCCAATCCACACTCAACTTGTAAATTCCTTTCAAAATCCAAAAACCCAAAAAGAATTCCAAACCATCATACTCAAGTTCTATCGAGTTTTCAAAGAAATCATTTTGTGGAATTTTAAAGGAAAAAACTCTTCTCACATCATAGAAAACTCTTCTCAAATGCAGAAAGTTCTTCTCACATACACATAAAGTTTTCTCCTAAAAATATTTCTCAAAATCAATGTTTCTTTATCGAGAATTCTGAACAACTTCAAAAGTTTTCCAACTCAGTTTTTAACTCAGAATCATTTTAGGGAGCAAGAAATGTCTAACCCCTTCAAAGCATTTCCTCAATGGTTAGAATATCACTTGTCTTCCTTCCCAAAATAAAAATCCGAGGCGGGGCACTGGGGTCATAACCTCCCTTGTCGCAGTCTGGATCTCTTTAGGCGGGGCATTAGGGTGACAAACCTCCCCTAATTGCAGTCTAGATTTTTACAAGGCGGGGTGCTAGGGAAGTAACGACCTTCCTAGTTGCAGCCTGGATTTTAGAATCGTCTAACTCCCTTCTACTCGACTTCAATATTTTTGGTTTTTAACATTTTAAAACCCAGGAGTTAGAGACGTTATTAGGGTTTGACCGAGAACATCTCATTCATAGTGTTTCTCTCTGAATCCTATTTTTTCGACATAAATTCATTGCCCCATCTTTCGAGCCTCTGCACTTACATTAATTAAGTGTCGTGTTCGAGGGGGTACATAGGGTAATCCCTCAGGATTATCCGCCCTTTTACAACAAAAAAATGATTTTTCGGTTTTAAGAGAGACAATTCTGAATAAACCAATCCAACATTTCCATTAGAGCTCTAGGACCCATAAACACCTCAATCCTCCTCTGAACCAATTCTAAGTCACAGAACATCCAATTCTTGAAGACTCCTAGAAACTTTAAACATCTTCAAAACCCGAATACCTGTAAACCAAATATCCTCTTCCATACTCGATCATCCTTAAAACCCGATTTGCTCCTCAACACATTCAACTTTCCAAGACACCTCTAGGACTCGACCATTTCAAAATTCGAACTTCGCAAACACAAAAAAACTCCTCAAATCAACCAAGTGATCCAAATACCCCTTGACTCCACCAAAATCACCAAAATGTCCCTTTACTCCTCAAAACTCCCATCATTCTCTTAATCCCGTGAAGGCCCAAAACAACCTCAAATCTCTTAGAGCATTTAAAACCTCTCAAACACGTCAACCAGACCAACTCCAATACCGGCCTCATCCTCACCCCTCACTCAATCCTATCCTTGGCTTTTTAAATGAATCTCTTTAAATAAGGTTTTGAAAGAAGGCAACCCCGACAATTGGAGACCGAGGTTTCCTCGGGCACCAATCCGAAGTCGTGGTCGTTGCCACTTCTAAGGGGTGTAACCCAGTGCGAACCCACATTAGAATCTCTGATCTGACCAGATAAGTCATATCCAAGCAACAATTCAGAGTCAACTAACGGTTCTAGAACCCTTTCCTCCCTTCCTAGTTCCTTAGGTCAAACTAGGTGGCGACTCTAGTCAATTTCCGCCCTTAGGGCATAAGTCCGCGTGGAGCCCATTGAGAGCGGGTGTAGTGCTCACTAGCATTCCCTTTATGCTTTCTGGGAAAGACGGACGATGTAGTAGGTATTTGAGGGATGCCAGGATAACGGGTTTTCACCCTCCACATAATGCATTTCTAGGATCTAGGCTTCTCAGCTAGACCATATTTAGATAGACCCCCCTCATACCGAAAAATCACCCTCCACAGAATGGCGACTCTGCTGGGGAAAACTTGAGTAAGTTTTTCTCAAACTCAAGGAAGACTGAACTCCATACAAGATTGTCAGGATTTCTCCACTTCTTTCAAAACCTTCAAGAGATTCATTTCCAAGGCTCAAGGATTATTCTACTCCACACTTAGAGTGTGTAGCTGATGAGGACAGCTAGGATTTGTTAGATCCTCAACATACATTACAACAATTGGGTTAATAATTAGCTCACGATTAGAAAGAGACACTTAGGATTGAATGAAGCTAACTTCCCTTTAGGTTAATAACAACCAATTGGAATTACCGCCTTCAAGACAAAACAGTTAGTAAATAGGGTTGTTTGTTCTTCTCTGCTTTATTTACCGCATTCATATTATTGTTGCTTGTTGCGGGGTGAGACGGTCATTGACCTACACCATTACCGCTTTTACATTTACAAGTTGTGAGTGCATAGGTAGCTTAGGACATGCATTCCTCTGTGTCACCCCCATTTCCACGAGTCACGGCATCCCAATCGGTCCACGATTGATTTCCCATGAGTCGGGTCACTCATTGAGTGGTTAAGCCCGCGAGGCGAGACGGTCACCGACCTACGCCCTGAAGACTCATGATCCAAAATTATCCTCCATATCCGAGTCCAAACCAGCATATAGTGAACCATGAGCCTTCAGTGTCCAGCTGCCTAATCCGGTGTCTAGGACGGGTTTTATGGGTAGTCACCCCCTTGTATGCCGCCTGTCTGACCACCCTTCTGCCTTACCCTGAAGATTGCATGGGCTCAGTTCTCCATTGTTCCTCTGCACCACGGGTGTCTCTAAAGCCCAATGCCACGCTACACGTCCATAGAGGATCCCGTATTTACCGGATACCCATACATGGCACAACGTAGTCAGTGAATAATTTGGACTTAGACACACCTGACCGTGCAGAAGACGAGAGACCTGTTCCTATGCAGTACTTCCCTGAGTTTCCCGAAAAGTGGGGTGTTGTCGGATCATCACTGGCCGTGGCGTATGTTTCCTTATCACTTCGGGTATCCTGACCTTTCGAACTTACTCACTCGATGAGGGCCTTCTTTATAACGTGCCGTGCAGGGGCATAGCAGAGAAAAACCCCGAGAGATGATAGTGAAGGAACGATGGTTCCCCCGGTGAGACGGAATCATAATTGACCTGGAAAGTGATTATCCCAACATTAACGCTTACAGCTCCACATCAAACACAACCACAATTTACTTTATGCTGTATATGTGTGCAAACCACTTTCCTAAACCAATCTGTTTTAAAATGTTCAGAATTCTCTTCTGCATATCCCTTAAAGCAGTTTTACGAGCTCTTTTAATCTACAATCCCACTTATATTTTACTCAAAAACATTTGGGTTTTAAAACCTTTCACTTACTTCATTTCACAAAAATGTTATTTCCAAAACAATTTCCAAAAAATAGATTTCGAAAAACCTACTTTCTACAAATGAATTTCAGACAACATCCTTCACCAACATTATTTCTTAATAGTTTTCGAAAACAGTTTTCAAAGTTGATTTTCACAAACGTATTCAAAATAAATGATTTAGTCCCCATGTGCGACCGCTATTTTTGAAGCTCAACCCACCTTCAAGAGCAGCGGTCATTACTGTGGAGCGTACTAATCATTTCGTGTTTTCACAATAGTGGTGGATTTTCGCATATAATTTTGTGCTCGATCATTCACTTTTCCTTTCTCAAAAATATCCTTCATTCCCCTCGTCGAAGCAAGTAAAGCAGCATGAAGATCGAGTACGCGGTGTGAGCCAAAAGCCAGAAGCACACCAACCCGTGCAGCTAGCCGAGCGACATGAAGATTAGCAACACCTATTTGAGTTCGAACTGTTGAAAATCAGAGGAACACCAGACCCGTTTTGTTGGGTCATGGTACTGCTTCACCGCGAGCGCCCAAAGACGAGTAAGCTGCCCACCGGGAGCCCAAAGGTGAGCTGAGCAGCCAACCAGGAATCCGAGCGTGTGCACTCAGTCAGAAGCCTGAAGACGGACCAGCAAAAGTTCAGAAGAAGTTCAGCTCAAAATTCCCCCTTTTAATGACTTTTTAGGATTGATGATGTATAGGCTTTCCCCTATGTTTCTTTCCTCTCTTGTCCAATTCTGAATAGATTACATGTATAGGTTTATACATTCCCTCTGAATTTATTTAGATCAATATGTATAGGGTTCCCCAATCCCTATGTTATTTGCGAATGACCGAGCGTCAATATTCATATTGTTCAAATCCACCACTTCGAAAACACGTGTTTTCAAAACCGTCTTTAAAAAACTCGGTTTCTTTTGGCATGCACGTCCTGTTTAAAAGAAAGGACATACGAGACGACCCTTCACGTTTTATCTATCACTCTTAAAACTTTGCTTTATGGGGTGAAATTTGCGGTGTCTATGGATACATCCCCTTTAAAAAAAAATTGATTGATGATATAAAGTGACGCTTATCATACGAATACTTTATGAATCTCACAACTTTTTCAAGATAAATAAAAATCGTTTTCGCACCAACAATCATTCACATTCATCACACAACAAAATTTTGTTTAACAAAACATACTGATATTACCTCTTCTCTTTCATTCTAATCCTTGTGCGTGCAGGTGTTCGTGACTGTGGGCAACTGGAAAGAAAGAAGACCAGTCTGCCTATAGCAACGGCATAAAAGATGGAGCGAGCCCCTCGGCATGATCAAGCAGTCGAAGGCCGATTTGTTTACGAAAGATTGATCCATGACCTTGTTGATGACTTGGAGAAAAATCTGAAGATAGAAGAATTTGTCCAAAGAAGAATAACTAGGGTCCACGCGGGGTCGGAGAGCAGTTACAAGGAGTCTCCAACTTACTCTGCATACGATGCCTATGAGTTTCAAGCAATGGACCCTCACGCTCTCTCTGTCCAAGTTCGAACAACACCAGACATGCCTTCTTCACCTATGTACAGTTCAACTCTGAGAACCCCACCCGCCACCAGAGGGGATTGGCAACCACAAATGGTCTGTGATAAGGGAAAGGCACAAGCCCCACCTTCCCCCACAGTGCATTCTGGCTTAAACCTCTCCTTGCCCACACAAAAATATGTCCTTCCTTGGCAAATACCTCATCACTCGTCAAGTTCAAGCCAACATCTTCACCCAGGAACAACACTACCCTCTCAATCTCTTGACACCAGCTACCCTGAGACAGCCATGTCAATCCAAAACCTTGATCTCAAAGCGAGTCCAATGAAAGAATTAGTGAAAGAACTGAAGGCGGAACTAGAGCTAGCCCAACGCTTTAAGTTTGCAGGTTGGGAGCCAACTAACCCGTATCCGGATGCTCGTCTACAAAAGGGCATGAGTCTGCCTGAGATGGAGAAGTATGAGGGAATTGGAGACCCGAGACATCATGTCGACAAATATGATAAACTCATGAATCTCCATGGACTTTCTGACGAGCTGAAAGCCGCATGCTTCAGATTCTATCTACAAGGACCTGCTTACTCATGGATTATGAGCATAGATCTAAACGGAAAGTCAAGCCAGGACCTGTACTTAGATTTCCTCTCTCAATACGGCAACAACTTTCATCATGAAGTTACACGTAGAGATTTAGAGGTCACATGCCAAAATTCTGACGAACCCGTGAGGGAGTTCATAAAACGATGGAGGGTGAAGGCCGGACAAATGAATAATCCACCTACTGAAGAAGAGCAAGTACGAATGGTCATTTCTGGGCTGAAAGGCGTGTATCGACATCAGCTGAAATATCTGGGGATATGCGACTTCAGACGACTGATGGAGGTTGTGGCTGCTTTGGAAGATGCTGAAACCAAATATCCAAAGCCAACACTCATGCAAAGAGAATACCACCAACCCGGGCAGGACTCTCAAAGACAGAATTCGGGTCTAGGAATGTCACTCGGTGAAGCCTGGAGAATTTTAACCGAGGGAGGCTACCTAGCACCTTACAACACCAGTTCGAGGGTGAAGAAGCTTGGGCCACATTTATATGAGTATTGTGACTATCATCGGATTCGCGGGCACGCCACTGACGAGTGCACCACACTGAGAAACGCAATCCAAGAGCTGATAGACAGAGGAGACGTCTCCCCTTTAGAGATAAGACCCCCGTCGTAGGCCACAAAGGTGCACTTTCCTGAGGCATCACCGACCTAAGCATGGTCATGTGCTGATCCATAGCGATAGGGGCAACAAGTAGTTGAGTCATGTTTTTTATTTACAACAACTGTCATGAAAGCGTATGAAGGGTTGCATCCCATCCCTCTCCCCTTTCTATTCGACCTATCCAAGAATCGTGGGAAGAACAAGACGATTTTATCATGTTGACTGATGCAATGTGGGAATTACCACTCCTTAAGCGGTCAAGGTTCGAATAATAGCCAGAACATGTGGGATCACGTTTCTTCCGGGACCCACTCAGTAACTGACCGCTTAAAGGGTCATTAGTGGCAAGATGAGCTTCATGGATCCTCAACTAAAACCGACGCAAGTGAGACTAGGTGTAATCTTACCATTCATGCATTGCATCCAAGACAAAAACATTCAACCAAAATCCAAAATTCAATACATTTTCATCGTCAATATTTCATGCATCCTATACGTAGTTATTCCATATTACCACAACATATTGCATTGTAGATAGTTGCATTCGCATCCTTCCATATCGAAACAACATCTTTGGGAAAAATCTTGAGAGATTAATTGAACAGAGTGCGTGAACCACTAAACTCTCGACCCATTGATGAACATAAGGGTCTAATCAAAATCAACACCACAATCAAGTGAGTAGTGTGCAAAGAGCGGTATTTTCTCTTGAATTTCAAGTGAGCGTTTTGGACAATCCACTGAGCGACGAGGGAAGGTAGAGAGAGCCAATCGAGGTAAAACCAGGAGCGACTTGTGCTTTCCTTCAGCACATGGTGAGGCATAATTTAGAGTGAGATCAACGTCGATAGCAAAACACGAACTGTGATTCATGCAAAGATCCGAGAAGTAGTAAGAAAACAATCATTGACTAATGAGGATGACGAGGCACTTAGGAACAAAATCTCCACAAAACCAAAAAGCTTTGACTGCCCTGCATATAATTTTAGTGAGCCCCGCTGAGCCTTCCAAGATAAACCTTTTGTGCGAGCTCTACAATATGACAATCTACACATATACTTACCTACCCTTGCAATAGAGGACCTCGAAAGAGCCGGAGCCATGGCCACTCCCCACCATCTTTCACAAAGCAACAAATGAAAATGTTTGAAGAAATCAAGGAGTCAATGCAACTCCAAAGCCAAACACCAAAAAGAACACCGAAAATGTTCAAGAAGATCAATGAGTCAATGCGACTCCAAAGCTGAAAGCCAAAGTACAAAGCAGAGAATGCTTGAGAAACTTGATGAGCCAAATGCAATTTCAAAAACGCAAAAATGAGAGGAAAGTTCAAAGCGTGCACCAGGAGAGGCAAGAATGAGGAAGCCAAATCCAAATGACCAATGATGTCCCGCAAAAGTCAATAAAAGGTTATCAAAAACCCATCTAATCATTCCACCCATGGCAAAGGCAAAACACGTCCTCTATTGCACAAAAGCTCCACAACTCCCAAATAAATCCCACAGTCCCGTGTGACATACATCATACCCTTCAGCCCCGTTACAACCCAATAAAGACCTCTGACTCATAAGTTAATGAGCGTCAACTGAAACTATCAGATCTGAAACATGAATCATAAGCTTCGTACTTGTTATCAACATGTCCCGTCATACCAAAGGGACCATGAGTGAAGGAGCGCAACCTTACCTTCCAAGGTTTTTTGAGAGCGAGTGACTCTTTGATCGAAGCACCAAATCATAAACAGCTAATCCCATTGCAAGTGAGGAATTTGTGAGGATCGGAAAGTCCAAAACCTCGAAAAGAAATTCTTAGGAAAATACTGCTCTAAGCATCAAGAGTATCATCACAACATTTGCACACACGACCATACTCACGAGAGATTGACCCATATACCTCCATGAGAGAAAAGTGATTCACGTACTCGAGTTCAACAATCACTCAGGATCAAACTGAAGATGTCTTATATTCGTAAACCTCATATTAATAGAGATAAGACTGTACTTTCTCTCCAAAAACTGCATATGCATTTTGCATAGTGTCTAGTATTTAATACTTGCATGCACCATAATCATTTCATCTTCAACATCTGACTGGTAAGAATTCTACCTAGTCTCGCTGGAAATCAACTTCATTGCAGTTGTGAAGCATAACTTTAGATCAAAAGATGCCAACTAGAGCGATGCTTGGCCATCATCAAGCTATATCGAACCATCTTGGAGCCATTCTAGGCTATCCTCGAACTACATCGAACCAAAAGAGCCATCGGAGCCATGCAAAGACAAATATCCTGGAGCCACCCAGATTCATGCTCGAGCCTCGTCGACATGCTCCCAGAGCCAAGCTGGAGCCTTACGGGAGTAATCCTCAGACATTGAGACCACCCCTAAAGCTACAAGGGAGCCATCCCAACAGTTCCCGAACAATACGGAAGCCACATCAAATCCATATCGGAATCAAATTGGTCACCGGCCTTGCCTACAGAGTATCGAACTACGTATGGTCTGATCTCAATATGGAATGAGTACGTAGGCAGCCCGTCCAGGGTACGACCACCTCAAAAAAAAAAACTCCCCCTTCTTCCCCTCGGAGTCACATTGAAGCTATTCCGGAGCCACACCAAAGCCGTTCATCACCACAAAAAAACATCAATCACATCAAAATCACTAATCACATCAACCCAACATTCGACTCAAAATCCAATCCAAATGGAAACCCACCAACCATCCGATAATCTTCACTCAAATTGAAACCCACCAACCATCCCAGAGCCGTTACTCACAATGGGGTCACGAATCATGACGGAGCCATCCCGGAGCCATGATGAGAACTACACCGAAGACATCCAACCAAGTTTGGCAATTCAGAATGATAACAAGTTCACCCACAGCAAATCCATCATATGGAGCCGACCGATCAGTCACCTCGAACTTCAACAACCACATCGAGACCATCGACCATTCTCAAGGTCACTGTCATATCAAAACCACCAACCACCCCGGACCGTTGGCCACACCGGAGCCGTCGGTGCCTACCAGAGCCATCAATGCATACTGGAGCCATCAACGCATGCTGGAGCCATCTCAGATCCTTAAAGCCATGCCGGAGCCATACCGGAGCCATCCCGAGAGTTTGACGTTACTATAGAGCCATCTGCTCACGCAAAAACCTACATCCACAAAAAGGGAGTTTAATTCAATAATACATTGGTTAATCACCTCACATCACATATCATCTGCATATACCCACAAAATTGCTCACTATCTGACGCATCTTTACACCCGCTAGGAGCTATTGCGCTACTAGTGCGGTCGACTTTTCATTTTACACCTGCTAGACAGCTATTGCGCTACGTACGGTAACCTTTGTTTTACACACACCCTAGGCAGCTATTGCGCTACTAGTGCGGTCGACTTTTCGTTTTACACCCGCTAGACAGCTATGCGCTACTAGTGCGGTCGACTTTTCATTTTACACCCGCTAGACAGCTATTGCGCTACTAGTGCGGTCGACTTTCATTTTACACCCGCTAGACAGCTATTGCGCTACTAGTGCGGTCAACTTTTCATTTTATACCGCTAGACAGCTATTGCGCTACTAGTGCGGTCGACTTTTCATTTTACACCTGCTAGACAGCTATTGCGCTACTAGTACGGTCGACTTTTCATTTTACACCCGCTAGACAGCTATTGCGCTACTAGTGCGGTCGACTTTTCATTTTTCACCCGCTAGACAGCTATTGCGCTACTAGTGCGGTCGACTTTTTGTTTTACACCTGCTAGGAAGCTATTGCGCTACTAGTGCGGTCGACTTTTCGTTTTACACCCGCTAGACAGCTATTGTGCTACTAGTATGGTACCGAACTTGCATTCTAGGCCCGTCATAAGCCCTAGGGCTGGATATCAAGAGGTCCAGTTGAGGCACTCCTAAGCCCTCGTGCACCGTAAACCAATCTAATTGTTAGGATATCATAGGCTCGTCATAAGTCCTATGGCTAGATATCAAGAGGTCTAGTTGAGGCTCGTCATAAGTCCTCGTACTTTCAATTGCATTATAGGCTCATCATGAGTCATATGGTTAGATGTCAAGAGGTCTAACTGAGGCTCGTCATAAGTCCTCGTACTTTCAATCACATTCATACACTCACAATCGCATCCCATCAAATCACAAAACCGTAGTGAGAATTTTTGGCGCCCCGTCAACCTTGATCCAATTATGCAAAGGTTTTGCAGAATTGAATCAAGGGGAGCCATCTGTAGACACCAAAAATTCTCACCCCCACAAAGCAAATTCCGAAATAATAAGAGGGGTCGTCGCCTTTCTTTTTCAAAAACATATTAGCGTGTGTGCTAAAACGAAACCATCTTTTATTAATCTTTTTCAAAGCATTTCATAGAAACACGATATTTTCGAAAATGAATTTCCAAATAACAATCCGGTTTTAAACCCATCCCTTTTCAGAGTTTATATCGTTTGAGTTAGAGCTCTCGTATTATTTTCTCTCATTTGTATATTGAATTATGCGTTAGTATGACTGGTCACTATGTTTATTAAGAGAGCTATTGGTCTTGAGTTCAAATCTTGATGGAAGCAAAGAGTATTCTCATATTTTATTTCAGCTCCTATCACAGTTTTATATCTATTTTCTCCATACAAATACTGAGTGATGCGGTAGCACAGCTGGTTTGTATTTGTGGGAGGTATACAAAAGCCCTCGGTTCGATACTCGGGAGTAGCATAACTCCGTTTTTTCTTTTCTGGACCAAATAGATGTGGCCCATCCTCCTTGGGTCCGATTTTTGCAACCCAACTGCCTCAAATAAAGCCCATTTTGTTCAAGTAGTCCAAATAAAAAGCCCAGTAAACCTATGTCTAAAAAAAAACCCTAGTCTGTGCACTATTCTTACATTATAAAAACAAGAAGACAAGACTCCCAAGAGGCAGCCAGCCGACAAAACACGTCCTGATTTTCTAATATTCCTCGATCCTCTATTCTGTACCCATGTTTTGAATACTCCCTCTTCCTTCGTCTTTTAGCCGACACCAGAAATCTTCCACCCGAACCACCACGAGAACTTCCTGACCGAAGCGCCTGAAATCTCCATAGTTGTTCGTCGAAGGTTTCATCCGCCCCTTTCCACCGCTCAAATTCTCCATTCTTATTTTCAATTGAGTAAGTAACACCATACGCCTCCCTCACCTCTGGCTCTGTTCTAATTTTTTTTTTGTTGTTTTACTTTCGAACGGAAACCTCTCCTTCGATTTTGGTTTCGAGTTCTTCATCACCGATGAACCCTTTCAAGGGCGAGGATCAATCGATGGCTTCGTCAAGGATTTCCCGACGCCAGTGTCATCGTTCTCCCTCCCACCACTCTGTTTTACTTGATTAGTCCATTCATCGAATATTTTCAAAATATTGTTGATATATACATTTCTATCTTGAATCTAGCTTGCTTACGTTTCTCATTTCACGCGTGCCTCGTTGAAATCCAGACCCTACACTGGTCTGAGGGTTCACAGTGATGAAGCAAGCTTCGGTTGGGATTTTTCTACCCCATTTTGTCACCTTTCTTTTCGGTATGCGTTAAGTTTTTCATGAAGGAAGAATAGAGAGTGAATGCGTGGACTGTTAATGATCTAATTTCTCAATGCGCATTTTACTTTTGAATGTGTTTTAGATCCTCTGATGGTCTTTGACACTGTCTATTTGCAACGATGCTACTCTTGCCCTCGTTTCCTTTCTTTTTTTGAGGATTGTTTTCTTGACTGATAAGCTCAAAGAGCGATGGACCCGAAGAAGAGAACACGGACTAACGGATCCATTTCCGAAGCTTGTACCGATGTTCCTCTCTTCCTAATCCTCCATCCTTCGTTTTGTTAATTTTTGGTTTTTCTGTCCGCAAAAACGTATGTGCGAGAATATACCAATAGAGTCCAAACCCACCATGGGCTATGGGGTTCCAAGGTTCATAACATGGAGTATCAACTTAGATTTAGTTTTGTTTTTCTCTTTCTAGTTTTCTGGAAATGTGTTCGATTAATTCGATTTCAAAATGCCCCGATACTGCTCACTCGTAACATGTGTATCGAGCTTCAAAATGTAATCTCAGACGCCATCAGAATGGGTGTGACTTTGAGTCTGTAACGTATACCCGATTATCTACTCCCTCAAACCCTACATGTATCTGGTTTATTTGCTTGACTTGTTCTGTCCATGACTCATTAGCTGGGTGTACATGTTCGAAACAAGAGTCCAATCGGATTTTCCTCCCTGTCGTGCCTTGCGTTCTATATGGTGATTGCTGACTCCCTGTTGCTCCGCACAGACGTTGCATCCTTTAGGGGTGGGTCATCCTCAAGTTGGGAAATAGGTTGTAATCGGTCTAAACATACCTTCTTCCGATGCCTCTCCCTCTATCTACTTTCTGCCAATGTGATTATGTTCAAAACTAACCCGTTTGTTTGTCTAGTTGGTTATCATTCCCTATTGTTTCTTGCAGGAGAAAAAGTCCTTCTCGTCTTACTGGTATCCCGTTCTAACCACCATGGTCTCTTGTATGAATTTACCTTGTATGAATCACGACTGGTTGTGGAATGTGTGAGCTGAAAAATCATGGACTATGTTCTTTCTGTTCCTGGTCTACTTGCGTTTTTTTTTACATGCAAAATGTGTATTGCTGCGAGCTTGTATATCTGGTTTGACTTCCATTTCATGTCTACTTACGAGTGTGAGAGAATTGAAATCCACAGGGGAAAGAGAATGCATCCACTCTGGTGGTGTTAGTGGCTAGTTATTAGCGTTGAATATCTGGGTTTTGTTTAACATATAAACCGTGGGGTTTCCTTTCTTTGGCTTTTCTAATTGCTTTGGTTTGGCTTAATCTGATTCTGTTCCTCACCACTGGTTAGTTAGTGATACACATCAGAAGGAAAAGCTGCTTAAGTAGAACTGGTTAGTAATGAACAGAAGGAGGGAAACTCGTTTAAATTAAGAACTGCTGCCTTTGGTTTCTCCTTTGACCTGACCAACAGCATCAGGTTTAGTTTGTGATATCACCATTCGGTGCATCTGGTCTATTCAATTTTTAATGTGGAGCCAGCTATTAGACAGAGATCTGTTTCGAGTTTAACATTACCCTGAATTTTTGCGAAAAAACTGAAACTTGATTAGCACTGCATTCAGCAATAAAGGGGAATTATAACCTGCTCGTTTTAGCAGTATTTTGAATATTTAAGGCTGGTATGCCACCTTCAAGCTTTATTGATATCCAAAATTCTGCTAGGTCGGTAAAAAATAAAGAATTCCTGGAACTTGATTAACATTTACTGTTTTGTTTTGTCAAACTACTTGATTGATTCCTCTGTCATGTATATAACGTTTATATTCTTTTCGCTGCGACTTATACTTGTCTCGTTTTTTATTTGTTTCTAACTCTCAAAGCCCTAGGTATTAGTCCTTAGGGCCCAACCGTTAGGATAGAGGGGTCCCCAGGCCTGATAGACCATTGGCCTATCTCATGGTGGTGACATCCTAAACCTTAAAACACACATTATGTATAAGCAAACAATAATCCCCTTAGGATAGAGAGTGTTCCAATGGCCTGATAGACCATTGGCCTATCTCATGTGGTAACATTCTAAACCCTAAAATGTACCTAATACATGTATATATATGTAATTAAATCTCACTTCTGTTTCAGACCTCCATCTCTTTAATTCAAAATTCTCCATCCTAAAATCCAGAAATTGTCTCTCATTGCCACAACCTTTTTGTAAATTCATATTTTAACTTTTTAGTAGTAAACTCATCTCCAATCTGATTCTCCAATTCTTCTCAGCCAAACTTGGCCCAACTCAAATCGGCCCAAAGCCCAAGTCCATGACCCCAGCTCTAAAATCAGCCCGAGCCAACAAGGCCCAAACCCGGGCAACAACGCCCAAACCTGAAGCCTAAAGCCGGCCCATCTCATAACCTGGCCCGTCGCACAACCCGGCCCACTGTATAACCTGACCCAATATCTCCAAACCCAGGCCCACTGTATAACCCGACCCAATTCCACCAAACCCGGCCCAATTACTCAAGGCCCACAAGAAAGCCCAAAGACCACAATAGACTCAAGGCCCACAAGAAAGCCCAAAGACCACAATAGACTCAAGGCCCACAAGAAAGCCCAAAAACCATAAAAGACTCAAGGCCCATTACCCATGCTCGGCGCGTTACCCATACTCGGCCCATAGTCCAAACTTGCCCCAAATTCAAGGTAAAATCCATAATAAAATACCAAGCCCAAAACCAAATCAAGCCCAAGACCCAGTTAAGCCCAAAAGTCCAACCAATGCACATTAAGCCCATTCGGCCCAAAAGCCAACGATTGGTCCAAGCCCACAAAAATCAAACCAAACCCACAAAAATCGAACCAAGTCCACAAGAATACCTGGACTGAACATTGACCTTTGACCCGAACTTTGACCTTGACCTGAATTTTGACCTTTGACACAAAACCTTGACCCAGCCTGACTTTGACCCAACCCGAACTTCATTCCAATTCAAACCCAATTCATTCAAACCAATTCATTCAAAACCCAAATTCATTTAATCCAATCCACACTCAACTTGTAAATCCTTTCAAAATCCAAAAAACCCAAAAAGAATTCCAAACCATCATACTCAAGTTCTATCGAGTTTTCAGAAGAAATCATTTTGTGGAATTTTAAAGGAAAAAACTCTTCTCACATCATAGAAAACTCTTCTCAAATGCAGAAAGTTCTTCTCACATACACATAAAGTTTTCTCCTAAAAATATTTCTCAAAATCATGTTTCTTTATCGAGAATTCTGAACAACTTCAAAAGTTTTCCAACTCAGTTTTTAACTCAGAATCATTTCAGGGAGCAAGAAATGTCTAACCCTTCAAAGCATTTCCTCAATGGTTAGAACATCACTTGTTTCCTTCCCAAAATAAAAATCCGAGGCGGGGCACTGGGGTCATAACCTCTCTTGTCGCAGTCTGGATCTCTTTCGGGGGCATTAGGGTGACAAACCTCCCCTAATTACAGTCTAGATTTTTACAAGGCGGGGTGCTAGGGAAGTAACGACCTTCCTAGTTGCAGCCGGGATTTTAGAATCGTCTAACTCCTTCTACTCGACTTCAATATTTTTGGTTTTTAACATTTTAAAAACCCAGGAGTTAGAGACGTTATTAGGGTTTGACCGAGAAATCTCATTCATAGTGTTTCTCTTGAATCCTATTTTTTCGACATAAATTCATTGCCCCATCTTTCGAGCCCTGCACTTACATTAATTAAGTGTTGTGTGCGAGGGGGTACATAGGGTAATCCTCGGGATTATCCGCCCTTTTACAACAAAAAAATGATTTTCGGTTTTAAGAGAGACAATTCTGAATAAACCAATCCAACATTTCCATTAGAGCTCTAGGACCCATAAAACACCCCAATCCTCCTCTGAACAATTCTAAGTCACAGAACTTCCAATTCTTGAAGACTCCTAGAAACTTTAAACATCTTCAAAACCCGAATACCTGTAAACCAAATATCCTCTTCCATACTCGATCATCCTTAAAACCCGATTTGCTCCTCAACACATTCAACTTTCCAAGACACCTCTAGGACTCGACCATTTCAAAATTCGAACTTCGCAAAAACAAAAAACTCCTCAAATCAACCAAGTGATCCAAATACCCCTTGACTCCACCAAAATCACCAAAATGTCCCTTTACTCCTCAAAACTCCCATCATTCTCTTAATCCCGTGAAGGCCCAAAACAACCTCAAATCTCTTAGAGCATTTAAAACCTCTCAAACACGTCAACCAGACCAACTCCAATACCGGCCTCATCACCCCTCACTCAATCCTATCCTTGGCTTTTTAAATGAATCTCTTAAATAAGGTTTTGAAAGAAGGCAATCCCGACAATTGGAGACCGAGGTTTCCTCGGGCACCAATCCGAAGTCGTGGTCGTTGCCACTTCTAAGGGGTGTAACCCAGTGCGAACCCACAATAGATCTCTGATCTGACAAGATAAGTCATATCCGTAAGCAACAATTTCAGAGTCAACTTACGGTTCCTAGAACCCTCTTCCTCCCTTCCTAGTTCCTTAGGTCAAACTAGGTGGCGACTCTAGTCAATTTCCGCCCTTAGGGCATAAGTCCGCGTGGAGCCCATTGAGAGCGGGTGTAGTGCTCACTAGCTTCCTTTTGTTAGGGAAAGACGGACGATGTAGTAGGTATTTGAGGGATGCCAGAATAACGGGTTTTCACCCTCCACATAATGACATTTCTAGGATCTAGGCTTCTCAGCTAGACCATATTTAGATAGACCCCCCCCCCCCCTCATACCGAAAAATCACCCTCCACAAGGGGTACGACCCGTACCCGTATTACTAAATACTAGACTCTCTAGTCTATGAACAACTGTGGGTAGCCTTTTTTATGGCATCTTCCAACTCCCATGTCGCTCTTCGACATCATGTTTGACCATAGGACCTCACCATTTGTATCAATTGTGGCGAGTATATCTGGTCTTCCTATCAAGGATTCCTACCAGGTTTCAAACATATCGCATAGTCGGCTCGATGGAAAGTCTCTCGGGTTCTAGGACATGAGAAGAATCAGCGATTTACTTCTTGAGTTGGACAATGAAATACATCATGGACACGTCCCAAGTCCTCGTAGTGCTAACCTGTAGGCTACGGATCCAACTCTTCGGTGATAGTGACGGCCTTACAAATTTTGGGCTCAGCTTGCCCTTCTGGCCAAATCGGAAGACACCCTTCATAGGTGAAATGCGCAAGAACACGGCAAACTCAAGGTCGCGTCATCTCACATCCGCATAGGATTTCTGTCTATCTTGGGCTGCCTTCATATTGGCTTTGTTATAACCCAAAAGTTCGTTACAATTTTATTTCATGTAATGTTGCCTTATGTTGAGTTATTTCAATATTCAGGACGAGGGAGTCCATTCTAATTAAGCTGGGGACGAGGAGGTCTTTTTCCCTTCCCATTTGATTTTCTGGTGAGAACCTATTATTATTCCATAATAAATCATCCTTAATTACATCCCTAACCATGTTTCTCACCACGCTCTCACTATCTAATTTGCCGATCAGTTTCAACTGCTGAGACGCTCCTCTCTCTCAACTCTCTCTCTGTATTCTCATACCCTTCTCGATCTGTATGGGTTGCTATGCCGGTTTGAAGATTCGAGTCTCTGCTGTGGATCCATCCTCTTCGTCGCGTTTCCTATTCAGTTTAAGGTACAGTATTTAGCCTTCTTCGGTTCCACAGTTCTGAGGATTTTCGCGTTCTAATTTCCCCTCTTCAATCTAATTGTGAATCAGTGGTTGTTCCCGCATTCTTGGTCAATTCTCTTCTACTGTTGGCATCGTCCGTGAATCCGCTGCCTTTGCTGTCAGAATTCAGGTCAGAATGGTATTTCAGTTCAGATTGCAGTTTCAGTTTCAGGTTTAGGTTTGTGTTTCTGATTTGGGGTTGTAATTGTGTTTAGTCAGAGGTTTGGCATTGCGTTGTCGGTCTGCGTTGCTGTTACTGTGTTGGCCTGGACTCTGCTATTCAGATTGTGGTTCGTCTGCTGTTAATTCGAGGTAGGTGGCTTATGGATTCGGCTTGTGTGTTCAGCCTTGGGGAGTTTTGTTCCGTTTCTGAATTCGAGTTGTGATCTGTCTTGAAATTGTGATTGTGAACTGTCTGTTTAAATGTCGTTTTAACACCTACAAACCCCCAAGGTTGTTTTCTGCAAACTTATGATGTTTTGACATTGTTTTGGTTGTTTGGTTTGTGTGAAATCGCCTCTGTTTTCTGGGTTTTTCGGCGCGTCCGGACTTCCATCCGAACTTGGAAGTTCGGACGTGCCTTGTTGAAGTTTGTATTTTCTAGAATTTTGACGTGTCCGAACTTCCGTCCGAGCTTCAATGTTCGGACGGGGAGCGAGGACGAGTCCGACTTACAAGTCTCGAGTGGTGTCCCAACTTGTAAGTTCGGACACCCTGTTCTCTTCCTTCTGATTTTGCTTCGACTTGTGTCCGAACATGTATATCCGGACACAAGTTCGGACTTTACGCGTATTTGTTTTCCGAAGAACGTCCGAACATCAGTCCGAACTTGGATGTTCGGACACCTCTGTCTCTGCTTCTGTTTTGAGGTTCGACTTGAGTCCGAACATTGACGTCCGGACACAAGTTCGGACATGCCTCTGTTTTGACCGTAACTTGCTCGTTTGAGCTCCGTTTTGACTTCCGTTTGCGGGGTTGGTTTCCCCTTCTGATTTCCAAGCTACTTATGTGCTTTCTGGTGCCTTTGGTGCACACATGCTTAATGGTTTTAAGCTTCTGTTTTGGGACCTAGTTATCTCTGTGTCTGAACCTTTGGATGGCTAGTCTCGCTGTCTCGTAGCGCGCTATGTAGGATCCTTCTGTTCACGGGTGATGTTACCCGTTCTGTTCACGGGTGTTTTCACCTGTTCTGTTTACGAGTGAGGTTTCCTCATTCTGTTCACGAGCTAGTTGCTTGTTCTGTCTGTATGCTATGATCAACTAGTGTCCTGCTCTGTTTTCTGCTTCTGTCTGCTTCTGACTCTGTTTAGTCCTCTATTGTATGGACTTCTGTTTTACTTTCCGACATGCTTATGGATTTCGTCTATTCCTTCTGATTTGATAATGTTTCTGTAAAATGTTTTGAGCATGCTGGTTGATGAAGTTTGTCATCTACTGGGCATAGTTGTTTGCTCATTCCCCTACTCTATCTAACATTGCAGATTGATCAGCGAGGGTCACTTTGCTCAGCTCTGGAGTTTAGTTGTTTTGCTATTCTGAATTCTTTTGAGACATTTGTATTTGACTTTGAGCCTTTGGGCCTCTCTAGATAGCTTCCGCTTTTGATATTCATTTGGTGGGTTTTGTAATGACTTTTGGGATGTCTCAACATCTCTTTGGTTATGCTTTTATACGAGTATTCGTTTTGGGCCTTATTTGGTTATTTGTTTAAGTTTGTTTATTAGAGCCTTGCGATATTATGTAATAATATGCGATGTGTAATACCCCTAACTCCTAGGCCAGTGTTTGTGGGTGTTACATTTAGTGGTATCAGAGCTCTGGGTTCTAATCTACTGGGATTTTAAGTTAGCCAGTCAGTCAGAAACGTGGGTGTTAGTGTCTGAGTCTAATTGACTGCTATTGGACTTTCAGAATGCCGCCAAGGAGGGCCCCAGTGAATGTTGCTGATGCTGTTCAGTAGTTTATGACGCAGCTCATGCAGACCATGGCTGCAGGGGGTGGACCAGCTGGAGGAGGACCAGCTGGCGGAGCAGGCCCGGCTGGGGCTGAGGCTGGAGGTAGGAATGTGAAAGCGCTTCAGGAATTCATGAAGCTGAAGCCGCCATCGTTCGATGGGGTAGGAGACCCCTAGGAGGCCAGTCACTGCCTGTCAGAGGTGGAGGATTTGTTGCGTGTGATGGGATCTGAGGAGGAGTAGAAGGTGGACTTCGCCACCTTTCTTTTCAAGGCCGAAGCCAAGGAGTGGTGGAGGTCAGTGATGAGGAAGTTCCCACAGCCTTGGACGTGGGACCAGTTTACCGGGGAGTTCAACAAACAGTTCTACCCCGACGTCTATAAGGACCAGCGCATCCTGGAGTACAATAGGCTTCGCCAGGGACGAGATATGAGTGTGGAGGAGTACGTTCGTAAATTCATCAGCCTGTCGAAGTTTGCACCTGAGCCGGATGAGCATAGGAAGGCCAGGAAGTTTGAGAGCGGCTTGAGGCCGGATATCCGTTCTACTATGATGCCCCTGCGTCACAAGACCTTCAGGGACGTTGCTGATGTCGCCCTGTTGGTGGAGGCTTATTTGAGGGGTCGTCAGTCTGGAGGGAAGGACCAGAAGAGGAAGTAGAGGTCCGAGGAGGGCGATAGGAGAGATCAGCCTGCTTCTCAGAAGAAGCAGTCTACTGGAGATTGAGCTGGAGACCGCTCTAGAGACCGTTCACGGGATAGAGGTGGTTCGACTTCGTCAGTTCCCGTTGCGATGTGCCGGGTCTGCAGCAAGTTTCATAGAGGTCAGGACTGCTATAGGAAGTCAAGAGCCTGCTTCAAATGCAGCTCCTTGGACCATAGGATTGCTGACTGCCCTCCGACTGAGAGGAGCAGGGGTAGCTCTGGAGGTAGAGCTGGTGAGTCTGCTTCAGGGTCCAGAGATCGAGACCGGGCTGAGCAGAAGAAGCCCCAGGGCCAGGCTAGAGTGTACGCGATGGCTGGTGAGAGAGACCGATCGACTGACAAAGTTGTGACAGGTATTCTCCAACTGTCTTCTCGTTCTGTTTTCTGCTTGTTTGACTCTGGAGCCACCCACTCTTTTATTTCTGCTGAGTTAGTGGGTGAGCTCGGTTTGCCTGTTGTGCCTCTAGGTGTTGAGCTGTGTGTGCATAGTCCATTAGTTAGAGACTCTTCTATGCTTTTGAACTCTGTCTGTAAAGATAGTCCTGTGTTAGTCAGAGATAGGACTCTGTTTGCTAACCTCATCCCGATGGAGATTACTACTTTTGATGTGATTCTGGGCATGGATTGGCTTGCTGTGCACCATGCCCACATTGATTGTGCTGCTTCGAGAGTCACGTTTGAGGAGCCGGGTCAGCCCCGCCTAGTTGTAGCAGGGAATGGACTCCCGTGCTCGCCGCTAGTGATTTCAGCCATGCAGGCATTCCGCTTTCTGAGGAAAGGATGCCAGGGATATCTGTGCTACATCCCTAAGGTTCACAAGGATGCGAAGTTGGAGGAGATTCCAGTAGTTAGAGACTTCCCAGATGTGTTCCAGGATGACGTACCTGGGCTTCCCCCTGTCAGAGAGGTGGAGTTCTCGATCGAGCTCGCACCTGAGACTCAGCCCATTTCTAAGGCCCCATACCGCATGGCGCCTGCTGAGCTCAAGGAATTGAAGGTTCAGTTGCAGGAGTTGTTGGACAAGGGCTTCATTCGCCCTAGTGTGTCGCCTTGGGGAGCGCCAGTGTTATTTGTTAAGAAGAAGGATGGAAGTATGCGTTTGTGCATTGACTACAGGGAGCTCAACAAGGTTACCATTAAGAATAGGTATCCTCTCCCACGCATAGATGACTTGTTCGACCAGTTAGCAGGAGTTAAGGTGTTTTCGAAGATTGATCTGAGGTCCGGTCATCATTAGCTGAGGATTAAGGCAGACAACGTGCCTAAGTCCGCTTTCAGGACTCGTTATGGACATTACGAGTTCCTTGTGATGCCATTCGGTCTGACGAATGCGCCTTCTGTGTTTATGGGCATGATGAACCGGGTATTCAAGCCCTTTTAGACCAGTTCGTCGTGGTATTTATAGATGACATCTTGGTGTATTCCAAGAGTGCTGAGGAGCACGAGGAGCATTTGAGGACTGTTCTCCAGACTCTGAGGGAGAAGGAGTTGTATGCGAAGCTGAAGAAGTGCGAGTTCTGGTTGGATAAGGTAGTATTCTTGGGACACGTTGTCTCCAAGGATGGTATCTCCGTGGACCCGGAGAAGATTAGAGCCATTACTGAGTGGGCCAGGCCTGCTAATGTTGGAGAGATTCGTAGCTTCCTTGGACTAGCAGGCTACTATCGTATGTTTGTGGAGGGCTTCTCCAAGCTAGTGATTCCTTTGACTCGTCTACTGTAGAAGGATGGGAAGTTCGAGTGGAGTGAGGCCTGTGAGCTGTGCTTCCAAGAGTTGAAGAGGAGGTTGACGTCTGCACCGATTCTGACTCTTTCAGAGGGGACTGAGGGTATGGAGGTGTTCTGTGATGCGTCCCATAAGGGACTTGGGTGTGTGCTGATGCAGCATGGGAAGGTGGTAGCATATGGCTCTCGTCAGTAGAAGCCATATGAGAAGAACTATCTGACCCACGACCTGGAGTTAGCGGCTGTTGTGTTTGCTCTGAAGATTTGGAGGCACTATCTGTATGGAGCAGCGTGCAAGGTGTATACGGACCATAAGAGCCTCAAGTATCTGTTGACTCAGAAGGAGTTGAACTTGAGGCAGAGGAGGTGGCTGGAGTTGCTACACGACTATGATTTGGAGATCCTATACCATCCTTGTAGGGCGAATGTGGTTGCCGATGCGCTCAGTAGGAGGGGTCCGTCTGGGGCCGTTTGCGCTTTGTCTGGTGTGCAGAGGTCTGCTCTCGAGTTGCAGCGTATGGGTATCTGGGTCGTCCGTTCAGAGAGGTCTGGGGTGTTAGCAGCGTTGCAGGTTCAGGCTACCTTGATCAACCGGATCAAGGCCAGTCAGGAGCGTGATGTCAGTTTGTGTAAGATCAGAGAGAGTGTCTCTTCCGGTTAGGAGTCTGAGTTCAGAGTTTCAGAGGATGGCTGTTTGACGTTCAGAGACCGTGTTTGTGTGCCGGCAGACGACGCTTTGAGACGTGAGATCATGCAGGAGGCTCATGGAGCTCCGTACTCGGTACACCCAGGTGGTGTGAAGATGTACCGGGACCTTCGGGAGACGTTCTGGTGGAGAAACATGAAGAGGGATATTTCAGACTTTGTATCCAGATGTCGGACCTGTCAGCAGGTCAAAGCTGAGCATCAGAGACCAGCTGGGTTGCTTCAGCCTCATCCCGTTCCGGAGTGGAAGTGGGAGAGTGTTGGTATGGGCTTCGTTATGGGGCTGCCTAAGACTCCGAGGGGTTTTGACGCAGTTTGGGTAATAGTGGACAGGCTCACGAAGAGCGCCCACTTCTTGCCTGTCAGGAAGACCTTTAGTTTGCATCGCTTGGCTCAGCTGTACGTAGATGAGATAGTGCGTCATCATGGGGTTCCTGCTTCTATTGTGTCTGACAGAGACCCGCGCTTCATCTCCAGATTTTGGCAGAGTTTGCATCAGGCTTTAGGGACGAAGTTATCTTTCAGTTCAGCTTATCATCCTCAGTCAGATGGTCAGACAGAGAGGACAAATCAGGTCCTTGAGGACATGCTCAGAGCATGTGTGTTGGACTTCGGGGGCAGCTGGGATCAGCATGTTGCCTTGATAGAGTTTGCATACAATAATAGCTTCCAGACCAGAAGCGGGATGGCTCCGTTTGAGGCCTTGTATGGCAGGAGATGCAGGTCACCCATCTGCTGGGATGACCTGAAAGAGAGAGCCGTGATTGGTCCAGACTTGGTTCAGGATGCTGTGGGCAAGATTCAGTCTATCAGAGAGCGCTTGCTTGTGGCTCAGAGTCGTCAGAAGAGCTACGCTGATCAGAGGAGGCGACCTCTAGAGTTTGAGGTGGGCGACCATGTGTATCTGAAGGTTTCTCCAGTTCGAGGTGTTGTTCGGTTTGGGAAGAGAGGCAAGCTTAGCCCTCGCTTTGTGGGTCCTTTTGAGATCCTGGAGAGGATCGGACCGGTTGCCTACCGTTTAGCTTTGCCACCGTCGTTGGCTGGTGTTCACAGTGTGTTCCATGTGTCTATGCTGAGAAAGTATATTCCGGACCCATCTCATGTGATTGACTTCAGTCTGCTTCAGTTGATGGAGGACTTCACGTTCGAGGCAGTTCCTTCGAGGATTTTAGCGCGGGATGTCCGCAAGCTCAGGAGTAAGACCATGCCCTTGGTGAAGGTGCAGTGGTCGGGTCTGTCAGAGGAGGAGGCGACCTGGGAGGTCGAAAGCGGAGTGCGCTCCAAGTTCCCCGCCCTTTTCGAGCAGTAGGTATGTTTTAATTTCGAGGACGAATTTCTTTTAAGGGGGAGGTGATGTTATAACCCAAAAGTTCGTTACAATTTTATTTCGTGTAACGTTGCCTTATGTTGAGTTATTTCAATATTCAGGACGAGGGAGTCCATTCTAATTAAGCTGGGGACGAGGAGGTCTTTTTCCCTTCCCATTTGATTTTCTGGTGAGAACCTATTATTATTCCATAATAAATCATCCTTAATTACTTCCCTAACCACGTTTCTCTCCACGCTCTCACTATCTAATTTCCCGATCAGTTTCAACTGCTAAGACGCTCCTCTCTCTCAACTCTCTCTCTGTATTCTCATACCCTTCTCGATCTGTAAGGGTTGCTGTGCCGGTTTGAAGATTCGAGTCTCTGCTGTGGATCTATCCTCTTCGTCGCGTTTCCTATTCAGTTTAAGGTATAGAATTTAGCCTTCTTCGGTTCCACAGTTCTGAGGATTTTCGCGTTCTAATTTCCTCTCTTCAATCTGATTGTGAATCAGTGGTTGTTCCCGTATTCTCTGTCAATTCTCTTCTACTGTTGGCGTCGTCCGCGAATCCGCTGCCTTTGCTGTCAGAATTCAGGTGAGAATGGTATTTCAGTTCAGATTGCAGTTTCGGTTTCAGGGTTTAGGTTTGCATTTCTGATTTAGGGTTGCAATTGTGTTTAGTCAGAGGTTTGGCATTGCGTTGTCGGTTTGCGTTGCTGGAACTGTGTTGGCCTGGACTCTGCTATTCAGATTGTGGTTCGTCTGCTGTTAATTCGAGGTAGGTGGCTTATGGATTCGGCTTGTGTGTTCAGCCTTGGGAGTTTCGTTCCGGTTCTGAATTCGAGTTGTGATCTGTCTTGAAATTGTGATTGTGAACTGTCTGTTTAAATGCCGTTTTAACACCTACAAACCCCCAAGGTTGTTTTCTGCAAACTTATGATGTTTTGACATTGTTTTGGTGCTTTGGTTTGTGTGAAATCGCCTCTGTTTTCTGGGTTTTTCGGCGCGTCCGGACTTCCGTCCGAACTTGGATGTTCGGACGTGCCTTGTTGAGGTTTGTATTTTCTGGAATTTTGACGTGTCCGAACTGCCGTCCGAGCTTCAATGTTCGGACGGGGTGTGAGGACGAGTCCGACTTACAAGTCTCGAGTGGTGTCCCAACTTGTAAGTCCGGACATAAGTTCGGACACCCTGTTCTCTTCCTTCTGATTTTGCTTCGATTTGTGTCCGAACATGTATGTCCGGACACAAGTTCGGACTTTACGCGTATTTGTTTTCCGAAGAACGTCCAAACATCAGTCCGAACTTGGATGTTCGGACACCTCTGTCTCTGCTTCTGTTTTGAGGTTCGACTTGTGTCCGAACATTGACGTCCGGACACAAGTTCGGACATGCCTCTGTTTTGACCGTAACTTGCTCGTTTGAGCTCCGTTTTAACTTCCGTTTGCGGGGTTGGTTTCCCCTTCTGATTTCCAAGCTACTTATGTGCTTTCTGGCGCCTTTGGTGCACACATGCTTAATGGTTTTAAGCTTCTGTTTTGGGACCTAGTTATCTGTGTGTCTGAACCTTTGGATGGCTGGTCTCGCTGTCTCGTAGCGTGCTATGTAGGATCCTTCTGTTCACGGGTGATGTTACCCGTTCTGTTCCCGGGTGTTTTCACCTTTTCTGTTTACGAGTGAGGTTTCCTCGTTCTGTTCACGAGCTAGTTGCTTGTTCTGTCTGTATGCTGTGATCAACTAGTGTCCCGCTCTGTTTTCTGCTTCTGTCTACTTCTGACTCTGTTTAGTCCTCTATTGTATGGACTTCTGTTCTACTTTCCGACATGCTTATGGATTCCGTCTATTCCTTCTGATTTGATAATGTTTCTGTAAAATGTTTTGAGCATGCTGGTTGATGAAGTTTGTCATCTACTCGGCATAGTTGTTTGCTCATTCCCCTACTCTATCTAACATTGCAGATTGATCACCGAGGGTCACTTTGCTCAGCTCTGGAGTTTAGTTGTTTTGTTACTCTGAATTCTTTTGAGACATTTGTATTTGACTTTGAGCCTTTGGGCCTCTCTAGATAGCTTCCGCTTTTGATATTCGTTTGGTGGGTTTTGTAATGACTTTTGGGATGTCTCAACATCTCTTTGATTATGCTTTTATGCGAGTATTCGTTTTGGGCCTTATTTGGTTATTTATTTAAGTTTGTTTATTAGAGCCTTGTGTTATTATGTAAAAATACGCGGCGTGTAGTATCCCTAACTCCTAGGCCAGTGTTTGGGGGTGTTACAGGCTCGGATTTGTTGCACTTCCGCTTGGACTTGATCTGGATACTCTGGTCCTATGATGACCGCTTCGCTTGACTCATCCCAACACAAGGGTGTACGGAAAGGTCTACCGTATAGAGCTTGGAAAGGCGACATCTTAATCGAGGCATGATAACTATTATTGTATGAAAATTCAATAAGATGAAGCTTGTCTAACCTACTCCCCTGAAGGTCTAAGGCACATGCCCGAAGCATGTCCTCCAGTGTCTGGATGGTCCTTTCTGTCTGACCGTCGGTCTGAGGATGGAAGGCGGTACACAACTTCAATTCTGTACCCAACGCTTCCCATGTAGCTCTCTAGTATCTCGAAAGAAATCTGGTGTTGCGGTAAGATACTATGGTTTTAGGGACTCCGTGATGTCTGATAATCTCCTTGTCGAATAGCTCTGCGAGCTTCACTACCTTCTAGGTGTCCTTCATCGGTATGAATCTGGCAACCTTGGTAAGGCGATCGACTACAACCCAGATCATGCTGAGTCCTCCCCTAGCAGGCGGGAGTCCTACAACAAAATCCATGGAGATATCATGAAATTTCCACTCCGGAACTGGCATCGATTGTACCATTCCACCCGGTCTGCGATGTTCGAATTTTACCTTCTGGCATGTTAAGCATCTGAATACAAATTCTGTCACGTCCGATTTCATTCCAGACCACCAGAAGTACCTCTTCATGTCTTTGTACATCTTGGAGGCTCCTGGATGGACTGACAATGTGGAACTGTGTGACTCTCACAGGATGCGATCCATTAGCTCAGCATTGCTTTGGGGGACGCATAGCCTGCCATTCAACCAAATCAATCCATCTTCATGTAGCTTGAAGTCATACTTCTTCTTCTCAAATGTACCATTTTCGATCTTTTGTCTGATTTCGGTTAGGTAAGGGTCGCTCAACTGAGCGTCTCGCACCTCGTCAACCAAGCTAGAAGAAGCGAGTAGCGAATGGAGCGAGTGTGCTCGACGGCTCAGGGCGTCGGCTACAATGTTTGCCTTCCCTTCCTTATACTGTAGGTCGATGTCGTAGTCTGAGAGAAACTCCATCCACCTTCTCTATCTTAAGTTCAATTCTTTCTGTGTGAATACATACTATAAGCTCTTGTGGTCGGAGTAGATGGTGATGCTTACCCCATAGAGATAGTGTCGCCATATCTTCAAGGCGAAGACAATGGCTCCTAACTTTAAATCGTGTGTCGGGTAATTCTCCTCATGCTTTTTCAGCTGGCGGGAGGCATAAGCTACAACCTTGCCATGTTGCAAGAGTACGCATCCCATTCCTTTGCCTGATGTGTCACAATATACCTCAAATCCCTCTGTGCCCTCTGGAAGAGTAAGGATGGGCGCTGAGGTCAATGAGTCTTTAAGGCTCTGAAACGATACTTCGCACTCGTCTGTCCATACAAACGGTGCATCTTTCTTCATTAGTGTATCATGGGCTTGGCGACTTTCGAGAAGTCCTTTACAAATCTCCGGTAGTAACCGGCTAGACCAAGAAAGCTCCGAATGTCGGTAACAGTCTTAGGTCTAGGCCATGATTGTACTGCTTCTATCTTTGAAGGGTCACCCGAGATACCTGCGCTCGAGATGACATGACCGAGGAATGATACCTGATCTAGCCAGAACCCGCATTTGGAGAACTTCGCATACAGCTGGTTCTCGCGCAGTGTCTCTAGCACTTTCCTCAAATGGATTTCATGTTCCTCTACTGATTTTGAGTATACTAGGATGTCGTCAATGAAGACAACAACCGAAGTGTTCAACTGCTCACTGAATAGACGATTTATGAGGTCCATGAATTTAGCTGGTGCGTTTGACAAACCGAATGGTATCACCGTGAATTAGCAGTGGCCATATCTGGTACGGAATGCCGTTTTCTCAATATCTTGCTCTTTGATGGCAATCTGATGATACCCAGAACGGAGGTCGATCTTGGAGAAGACAGATGCTCCTTTTAGCTGATCAAATACGTCGTCGATGCGTGGCAATGGGTATTTATTTTTGACTGTAACCGCATTCAGCTCGCGGTAGTCAATGCAAAGTCGGAGGCTACCGTCCTTCTTCTTCACAAAGAGGACCGGTGCTCCCCAGGGTGATACGCTCGGGCGTAATAAACCCTTTATCAAGTAGGTCTCGTAGTTGTCCCTTCAGTTCAGTCATTTCAGCAGGTGCCATGCGGTATAGTGCCCTAGCAATGGGACCGGTACCTGGCAAAATATCAATTTCAAATTCCACTGCTCTCGGTGGTGGCATGCCGGGTAGCTCCTTAGGGAATACATCAGGAAATTCGGATACAATCGGTATATCATCATTGAACTCTGGATCTCTCTCCAGGTCTTGTACATAACACAGATACACTACATGGCCCTTTCTGAGCTCCCGGTACATCACCATAGCAGATATAAGTGTGGTCGAAGGCTCTCTCGGTCTCTGGCGGTAAGATACAGTAACCCCAGAAGGACTCTTAAGCAGCAATCGATGCTCGGCGCAGAGGATTCTACCCTTGTGCCGCTCCAACCAATTCATTCCGATGATTAAGTCGAATCCCAATCCATTGAATTCGATGAAGGAAATGGGAAACGCTTCGTTTTTTATTTCTATGGTGGTTGATTGGTAGTATTTGGTGCACTTTACTCGCTCCTTCGATGGGAGAGTAACCATAAAATTCGGTAGCTCATCCGCATCTAGCTTCAACCTCTTCACAAAGGATGGTGATACGAAAGTGTGAGAGGCGCCGGAGTCGAATAACACATTGGCATCAATGCCGTTCATTGGGAAGGTTCCTGTTAGAATGGTGCCGCTCTTGCCGGCTTGTGCTTCGGTGAGGATACTCAGGATACCTTCGGTACCGAGTCCACAACCTATTGGATTCACAAGTGGATAAGTATTGATGGTGGACACAAGTGGAATTTAAATCAACACTGCTCTTTACTGATAAACCAACCATTATACATGTCGTGTCTCTAATACACCTTACTAATACATTACATGATACTTTAAGGTTAATACTTCCTAAAGGTAAGATTCAGGCGTCCTGGTTTCATGTGTGTGGCATTGATTATTGCCAGTGGTGCCGTATTTAACTTGATCTTGTTGATCCCGTGATACAGCATCCTAGGTTTCCACCCATGATTAGGACATCTCCTGATCTCAATACCAGTTTCTGTGCGAGGTCCACACGCTTCTGCTCGCTATACGTAAATACGGCGTCATCACCAATGGACCAAGACACTACGGGCACTCCTTGTTCAAGAGATTCCGCTATCTCGTCCTTGTCTTGGTGTAACCCAAGTCATCCTTCTTTCTCGTAGAAGTTGACGATACAAAGGTCCGCTTCAAGTGCGGGGATCGGTTCATGCTTGCATTGTTGTGCAAGTTCTACTGCTTGTGTGATGAGTGTCTGAAACTCTGGAGGTATTGTCGGTGGCGTTGCTCCGTCTTGTGTTCGTGTCTCTTGGTATGTCTTGGTATAAGGATTCCAATCCTTTCCCAAGCACATTATTCTCAGCTTCATCTTCGCTCCACCGGGGAATTCGGGTGTGTAAAATCCACCTTGACCCGTTCCTAGTTTGTTGCATCGTCGAATGATTGAGATTTGGGCTTCGGGTGTCTGGTATCCCATTAATAAAATCATACCTGGTCGGACGACCTGACACTGCTCGCTGGTGTAGTAGTGGTTGGTGATGTTGGTCTCTTCTTGATTCAGGTTTACTGGTATCGGATAACAGATACTAAAGCTTCCTATGGTTATAAATTTTCATCTACGGTGAGTACTAGTCTCAACTACCTCATTTCATGCTCAATACACACTTCAATTCATTTACTCATGCATTCACTCATATGATTACTCTAATACTTAGACATGCTTCTCAAGGATTAAAGGTTCGGATAATTACCTAGGCCGGACTTAGAACCGGACCCATCACGGTCGATAACATGAAGGACAGGCTGCCTCTGGGGTGTGCCCCTCTGAGGACCCCGGGATCCCTGTCCCTGTGGAGCCTGCTGGGTCGGTGCATCGCCAGATGCAACCTCCTTGCCTTCCCTCTGCCTGTAGCTTTGGTAGTTCCCCTTTGGCTTGGCATTCTCTGGGCATTTATTGGCTGTATGTCCCGCTTTTTGGTAGTTGTAGCACTTGATTTCTCTCCCATAGCAGTCCTTTCCGGGATGGTCTTGGTTGCACTTCCTGCACACATAGGTGCGGCCATCGGAGGAGGTTTTGGTGAAACCGGAGCCAAAACCTGAGGTTTAGAGGGTTAGCACATGTGTGCGTGGATATACTAGATATGGTACTTGTACGAATACGATTTAGGAATAGAAGTTTACCCTTAGGTGGGTGTGATCTTAGTGGCTTTGCGGCCACCGGTGCAGAAGAACCTAGTTGAAGCAACTCAACCGGTTTGCCCTGCTCAGCATGGGAACTGCTCTCACTTGGGAATTTCTTTTGGGATTGCTGGAAGAAATTCCCCTTCTTCTTTTTCCAGCTTTTACCCTGGTCCTGCTCCTCGCCATTGGTGTTCTTGTTGTTGGCTTTGCGCTTTAGCGCGGTTTCTTCATCCCTTAGCTGGAAAGTGATGTCAACGCGAGAAGCCGCGTGATAACACTCCTGAAGTTTTAGGTATTAGCCGGGATTCTTATTTGAAGAGGTAGAGAAAAAGATTCAAGGAATTCAAGGAAATTAAGGAATTGAAATGGTACTAAGGGTTCACCGATATTTACCTGAAGGGAGGTAAATCGAGTGTAGCCCATACCGTACCGAAGGCGATGGCTCAGACCGCCATTGAAGCGATCGACCAACACCTGGCTGGTGTAACCTAGATCGAGTAGAAGACGGAGGACGGAAGTGAAGGTGCGGTAATACTCATCCACAGACATCTTGTCAGTCATTTTTAAGGCATCCAGCTCTAGCCTTTTCTTGGTTTTCACGTGCTCCGGGTAGTATTTGGATCGGAGGAGTGAGGCAAAGGACTCCTAGTCGAAGGTGGGGTCATTGACATGCTCGTGCTTGACTAGCTTCCACCAATCCATGGCTGCATCCTTCAGGTAGTAGGCAGCAACTCTAACTCGAACTCCAGCAGGAGCTTCGAGGGTTTCAAACGCCGTCTCCATCTAGGAGATATAAGCTTCTAGCTTAGCCGGATCACTCTCGCCCCTAAAGCAAGGAGGGCGGAGTTCCGCTACAGCTTTTACCCAGTTAGCTTCTCTGGGTGGAGGGGGAGGGATTGGTCCCGCTTGTGTCTGCTGATTTTGTTGAGTTTGTTGCATCGCAGTGATTACTTGTGGTAGCATCTGCGCAACCGTGGCAGCGAAGATCTCAACTATCGTCTGCGTGCCCGGTCCGTCATTGGTCCCTCGGCGACCTGGACCTCTTCCTGACATCTGAATATTTAACATTCACATTAGGTTGTGACATACGACCAAGGTCTTGAATTTAAGCAAAGGTATCGTTCATAAGAACGTCAAGGGTATCCGTTGTTAACAACAGTAGTCCCTAGTTAGGTTCCTAAGTATCCGTCTTAAGATGGTTGAAATCCTAACTCGGTAATCCCCTATGCTCTGTAACTAAGGACATCAGAGCGTTACTACGCTCTGATACCACTTTTTGTAACACCCCTACCACTAATCCTGTGCTTACTGTCCAATCATCCCTTAATTCTATCAGTTCGCAGCGGAACACTACTACTTACTACCGCGGGTGGTACAACGCCGCTAACCGCCCATACGGCTAGCTAGGCTTACCTTACTTACAGTAACGGTCTGATGATCAAAGTATACCGAGCTACTAAAACTTTGCATACTGAATACAAAAGATAACCTTCTTACATTACCGGATCACCGAATATTTAAAGTATTTAATTACATCCCTTTACCAATCTTTTCAAAAGAATGAGTTTCTACCAACTACTCATCTATACCCAACCTCCAATGCTTTCACTGTCTAAAAAGGTGTACCCCATGGTACACCGGCTATCAAAAAGCTACAGCCGTGTACTACTCAGTACACCGTTCATAATTCATTAATTACAGACAAAAAGAAGACAAAGAAATTAAGCTACGTCTCTTCACCGTCCTCATCCTTCTCTTGTACCTGCATGTAGGAAAAACATCGCCCCAAGGGGCTGAGCAAAAGCTGCGCATGAACTCCGCATATACCGCGTGCTAGCTAGGGCACGCCGACTATTTGACGTCCACTCAACATGCGATTCATTAATTTCATACATACATGCTTTACATACAACATACATGCATATACAATACATTATACAATACAAGATAGCAATACAGTAGCACACACACTTACTTACCTTCACCGTGTTAGCCAAATTACGCATCCGGGTTAATCAGAATGCTTATTACTCTTTTACTCATTACATGTTACTTGCTCTTACTTTACTTACTTACTACCATTTACTTTACTTACTCATTCTTACTTACTTACTCATACTCAAGTTAAGTCGGTATGACCTCCGGCCCGGGGACTACAACGTCCCACCACCGGGATTTACTTGACTCACCAATCAGGGATGCTACCCACTTAAGGGATTTGGGCCGCGGACCAGTTTAAGAGTCAGGAATTGGAGGCAACCTCTCGTGACTCCGCATCCTCACGCGTGGCCAAAACTATATCGGACTTCTACTTATTCCAATTTAATTACCAATTTAAGTTAGATTGGTTAGCTTGTTAGGAATCAGTTAGAAGTCCAATAACAATCACAATCGGTCACAGTACAATACAACATACATACACACATTCATATCCATCCATACATTTCATGAATTATACAAACTAAGAATTAAAGAAAATATACACAACATACAACACTACATATTCACAAGTAAGCATGATAACTCCGATTCGTGCATTTATCTTATTTGGTGATCAATTAGCACACAACACACAAATCAGAGTAACCAAGATAGCATACGGGGCATGAGGAATTAATACCGTTCACCGTTGTACTTGTATCCCAATTTTCCTTCGGTGCTCACAAATCAATTCCTTTAACATACATATGTTCGAGTGATTAATTTAACTATCATTAACTTAATTCGATTACTTTTGCATTTCCTAAGTCATTCTTACTAAGTCCTTTCCATTCTTACACTTACACATTACTTACTTACTCTTCTTTACTTTAAGTTTATTTCCTTACTTAACATTGGTACATTGATATATTTACATTTATATATGTATGTTATTATTATTTAATTTAATTTTTTTTTGTATGACTCGACCGACCTTACCTAGGGTCGGACCCAAGGTCGGTCGGAGTATGTAAGGTACTTCGCTGGAAAATTTCAAGGCCGACCGACCTTGTCAAGTCCGGTACCAAGGTCGGTCCATTCCAGTGAGTTTTGGTTTCGAAATTCTGGAGTCGACCGACCTTGCATGTCTGGTCCCAAGGTCGGTCCATTCCAGTAAGTTTCGTTACAGGCGAATTTTAGGCCGACCGACCTTGCAAGTCCGGTCCCCAAGGTCGGTCCATTCAAGAAGGTTTTATGATGGGGAATTTTCTGGCCGACCGACCTTGCAAGTTCGGTCCCCAAGGTCGGTCCATTCCAGAAGCTTTCCGCCCTTTGCAAATCTGGGCTCGACCGACCTTGCAAGTCGCTGGTCAAGGTCGGTCCGGCCCAGTATTTGCATTTTTATTTCGTTTTCAGTTCTATCTTCACCCATTACTTCCTCATTGTTCCTACACTTATTCCCACATGTTTTATCACTAAGTACACACTCTAAATCATGTTGTTTCATTCTTTAATTCATTACACAAATCCTATACTAGCTTACACTCTTGTTCTTCCCAATTTCCATTCCAACACTCACATAGGTTCTTCTCTAGTTGCATTTTGCTACAGATTTCTACTCTAACTCTCCATTTATATCTCCCTCTTCTATTGTCATTTCTAGAGTTTCTAACACCTCACAATATATTAACTATCTCCCCAATATACCTCTATCTTTCCCTATCAAAATCTGTACAAACACATATTAGTCACCTAGTTTCTAGTTCCTTAAGTGTCCTAATCCTAGGTAAATTTTGACATAACCTCCCCTATATTTTTACACTCTCACCACAATGTTTCACTCACATAAATGATCCATACCACCTGTTCATAACCAATATCAATATACCCATCTCTCATACACAATACCACACTAAACAACATTAAATTCCTGCACTCTAACACTAATTCCCATTTAGGTTTCAACAAGCTTTTACATGTCTTTTAAGGGTTTTAAGCATTTGAATTATCCTACACATTAGACTACTACACAATGCTATTTCATTACTCATTTCAAACTTCTAAAAATCTGTTACATACATATATATACAAGACTACACACATGAGCATCCATACCTTGTTTTTCTTCTAGTTTTTCTTTCTCCTTCTTTCTTCTTCTTCCCTTCCTCTTTCTCACCGGTTTTGTAATCTCAATTCCTCTAACACTACAACCATTTATATACATGCTTCAATACTAAAGTTTAACCCTAACCATTATTCAAGTTTTAATGTAAGTTCTAGGGTTTAGAAATTTCATTACCTTGCAAGGGTGTAGGTAATGCTTGGAATGGCTCAAGAACAAGATTCCAACTCCTTCAAGGATGCCAAAATCGGCTAGAGTACAAGGGAACCAACAAGGGTTTAGTCTAAATTCGTTTTGCCCACTAGGGCTAGAAAAAGATAAGCTTTCAAGAAGATTTTTACCTCAAAAGAACAAGGAGAAGGAGGTGATTCTAGTGGTGGTCTTGAAGCTCCAAATGCTCCATACCCATGGAGATTAAAGTTCTTGTTTTCGAATTTTGGAAAGATAGAAGTGTTGCTCTTGATGAGAGGATGACAATGGTGTAAGTTTTACAATTTTTGGAGAATATTCAAGAGGGTAATAAGAGGAGAGAAGATGGAGTTTTGTGTTAGTTGCTCAAATCACCATGGCCACCGGTTGGAGGAAGGAGAAGAGAATAGAGAGTGAGTGAGGGAGCCTGTGTACGTGAGTGAAGAGAATAGAGTAGGAGAGAGAGTGAGAGAGTGGGGTAAAGTAGATTAGTTTACTTTATTGTTTTTAATTGTTTTTGTTGTTTTGTAAATACGAGGGAGAGTAAGTGAGTGTGTGAGAGAGGGGGAGAGGGATGGGGTGGGCTGCACCCAGCACACACACAAACTTCACTTTTTATTTTAAAAGTGGACACATAAGTTTTGGTAATTTATGTTTCTACCCCACAACTTCTCGTTTTTGACAGTTTTTACTAATTTCTCATTTTATTGATTTTATTGGTTCTAAAGCTTCACTAATATTTATTAATGATTATTTAGTTGACCAAAATTGTTACGAGTCTACTTGACCCGCTTAAAGACACGTTTTCCCCGGTTACCTCGAAAAACGTGCTTTAAGGTTCGTTAGTGTTTTTAATCCATTTTAAGGATCCATTTTCTTCGGGATTTGTTCCCTCATGATTATTTACACTTAATTAAGCTTCTAAATTATTCATTAGCCTAATTAATCACTATTTTTAATTACGGGGTATTTCATCATCCCCGCCACGGTAGCACAGATGCTACCGCAAGTAATCACCGTTGTACAACAAACACAGCAAAACCAGCAGCAGCAACAGCAGCAGCCCGACCCACCTCAACCCCATGAAACGAATTGGGTAAAGGCCGTCGCTGACCTTCGACCTCCATGCTTTAGAGGCGAGAGCGACCCTGCCAAGCTCGAGGCCTATCTCTCCGAGATGGAGACGGCATTTGAGACACTTGTGACTCCCACTGGAGTTCGAGTGAGGATAGCTGCGTACTACCTCAAAGACGCGGCCATGGACTGGTGGAAGCTCATTAAGGCCGAGCACGTAGCCGACCCTGCATTCGGTTGGGAAGCATTCACTTCTCTCCTCCGATCTAAGTACTACCCCGAGCATGTCAACACCAAGAAACGGCTTGAACTCGATGCCCTAAAAATGACAGAGAAGATGACGGTTGATGAATATTACCGCACCTTCACCTCTCTTCTCAGACTTCTACCCGACCTTGGGTATACCGGTCAAGTCTTGGTCGACCGCTTCTACGGCGGATTGAGCCATCGACTCCGGTATGGCATGGGATTCACACGGTTTATCTCCCTTCAGGTAAACAACGTCGAACCCTTAAAAGCCATGAGTAGTGCGAATTAGTATTCCCGTATGTAAATGTGTAACCTAATGCCTAAGTAATTCAGGAGTGTTACCACGCTGCATCTCGAGTTGAGATCACCTGCCAACTAAGAGATGAGAAGCAAGTGCTGAAGTGCAAGGTGAGCAGCAAGGGTAACACCTCCGACGACCAAAACCAAGCCAAACCTTGGAAGAAGAAGAAGAAGAAGGGGAAGCATTTCCACCAGAAGAATACCTCTGGAGACGGCGGTGCCCATGTTGAAAAGGGCAAGGCAGCTGAACCGTTACATATTGCGTACACCGCACCAGTGGCAGCGAAGCCACTAAGGTCTCAGCCCTACAAGGGTAAGAACCCGAAACCGAATTAGTACACTTGTGAAATAGCATGTATATGGAGTATTGTAAGTATACCGAACCTTGCTAACTTGGGAGCTATAGGTTCTTGATTTGGCCATGGCAAGAACCAAAAGATGGCCGCAGCTACATATGGCGAAAACTGCAAGGATCATCCCATGCACAGATTGCCAAGGTAGGGAGATCCGCTGACTACACTTGCCAGAAACCAGGGCACCGGCTAATTGCATGCCTAGAAAATTCTAGGCCCAAGGACAACTATCAGGGCTACAAGCAGCGTGAAGGCAATGAGGTTGTATCTGGCGATGCACATGCCCAGCATGCCTCACAGGGACAGGGATCCCGGGGTCCACAGAAGGGCACACCGCAGAGGCAGCCGGCCTTACACATCATAGACCGTGACGGGACCGGGACTAAGTCTGGCCCAGGTAACTACCGTAACCTTTAATCCTTGAAGAGTATGTCTAAGTGTCAAAGTAATTGTATGAATGGGAGCATGAATGCGTAAGTACTTAAAGTATGGAATTGAGCATGAGTAAGTAACATGGAAGTATGTATTGAGCATGAAATGAATTAGTAAGCCTAAAACTCATTATAGACATAATTTACCACCTTAGGGAAATTCCTTATCTGTTACCCAATACCTTCGAACTCACCTCATGAAGAGACCGACATCGCCACTCACCACTTCAACAACGAGCAATGTCAGGTCATCCGCCCAAGTATGATCTTATTAAAAGGATACCTGACACCTGAAGCACAAGTTTCAATCATTCGACGATGCAATGAGTTAGGAATGGGTCCAGGAGGATTTTATACACCCGAATTCCCCGGTGGAGCGACGATGAAGCTGAAAATGTTGTGCTTGGGAAAGGATTGGAACCCTTATACCAAGACATACCATACAACGCGAGCAGGAGACGGAGCAACACCTCCAGCAATACCCCCTGAATACCAAATGCTTGTTACTCAAGCTGTAGAAATTGCACAACAATGTGAAGATGAACCAATCCCTGCACTTGAAGCAGACTTATGTATCAACAACTTCTGTGAGAAGGAAGGACGACTTGGCTTACACCAAGATAAGGACGAGATGGCGGAATCCCTTGAACTAGGAGTGGCCGTAGTTTCTTGGTCCATTGGTGATGATGCCGTATTCTTGTATAGCGAGCAGAAGCGTGTAAACCTCGTAGAAAAATTGGTACTGAGATCAGGAGATGTCCTAATTATGGGTGGAAAATCAAGGTTGTTGTATCACGGGATCCAGAAGATCAAGTTGAACACGGCGCCACCGGCAATAATCAATACCACGCACATGAAACCTGGACGCCTAAACCTTACCTTTAGAAAGTATTAATCTTGTAGTAACATGTAATCCAGTAGTAACGTGTATTAGAGACATAGTATGTATGATGGTTGGTTATTCAACAAAAGAAGTGTTGGTTATTAAATTCCACTTGCGTTCCACCATCGTTACTTATCATCTTATGAATCAATAGGTTGTGGACTCGGTACCGAAGGAAACCTGAGTATCCTCACCAAAGAGCAAGCCGGCAAAAGCGGCACCATTCTAACGGGAACATTCCCAGTAAACGGCATCGAAGCCTCAGTACTATTCGACTCTGGATCCTCTCACACCTTTGTATCGCCATCATTCGCTACCAGGTTGGGGCTAGACGCAGATGAGCTACCAAATTTCTTGGTTACTCTTCCGTCGAAGGAGCGAGTAAAGTGTACTAAGTATTACCACACCGCCACAATTCAAATCAAAGGCAAAGCGTTTCCCATTTCCTTCATTGAATTCAACGGGTTGGGATTCGACTTGATAATTGGAATGAACTGGTTGGAGCGGCACAAGGGACGAATCCTATGCGCCGAGCACCGATTGCTGCTCAAGAGTCCATCTGGGGTCACTGTTTCATACCGCTAGAGACCGAGAGAGCCTTCAACTACAGTCATCTCCGCTGTGGCAATGTACCGGGAGCTCAGGAAAGGACATGAAGTATATCTATGCCATGTGCAAGATCAGGAGAGAGACCTAGAATTCAGTAATGATGTAGCAGTCGTCTCAGAATTCCCTGATGTATTCCCGAAAGAGCTACCTTGTATGCCACCACAGAGAGCAGTAGAGTTTGAAATCGACCTCGTACCTGGTACTGGTCCCATTGCTAGGGCACCATACCGTATGGCACCAGCAGAAATGACAGAACTTAAGGAGCAACTACGTGATCTACTCGATAAAGGGGTTTATACGCCCGAGCGTATCACCCTGGGAAGCACCGGTCCTCTTCGTGAAGAAGAAGGACGGTAGTCTCCACCTCTGCATCGACTCACGAATTGAATGCGGTCACTGTAAAGAACAAGTATCCTTGCCACATCGACGACCTGTTCGATCAGTTGAAGGGAGCTTCGGTCTTTTCTAAGATTGATCTCCGATCCGATATCACCAAATTGCTATCAAAGAGCAAGACATTGAGAAAACAGCATTCCGAACAAGATATGGCCACTACGAATTCACGGTGATGCCATTCGGTTTGTCATGCACCAGCCAAATCATGGACCTAATGAATCGGTTTATTCAGTGCTCAGCTAGACACTTCAGTAGTAGTATTCATCGACGATCCTTGTGTATTCAAAGTCAACAGAAGAACATGAAAATCATTTGAGAAGAGTACTAGAGCACTGCGCGAGAACCAGATGTATGTGAAGTTCTCCAAATG
>JAIOTZ010000404.1:0-54918 GCA_023374045.1 Limonium bicolor
GGAAAAGTAATTTTAGAAACCTCGTGGGTGGGGTGTGTAATTTCACCAAAGGTCATGGGTGGGGGATGTAATTTTCCCGTTATTATATAAGGTGGACATTAATATTTGAAGATTTTGATTGTTTATATAATCGGTTAACCATTCTGGAAAATTCAATACCGTTACCGAAACCGGTCAATTTATACGGTTCGGTTAACCATACCACAAGAACCGGTACGGTTAACCTGAAAACAGGTATGGTTCACTTCGGTTTCCGTCGGATACCGCGGTTTTGGAATTTTTTGGGCAGCCCTACCCAAAATGATGCCTTTCGAATCTTTCACATGTTCGGCTCTCCTGTCCGACCTTGTGACCCTGACACATGTTCACGGACGTCTCACAAGTTGGAAACTCTAGCCTGACGCACTATGTCTTGTCCGGCTCTCCCACCTGGACAGGTTAGCTGGACGCTTGTGTATGGCATGCATAAATTCTATTTAAACAAGCATTCGTGAGGGCAGCGAACATAATTCAGACTGGAGACGACTGCGACACTCTCATCTTTCTCTTGTGCAACCTGTAACCCTGGATAGCAAGAAGAAGAATTTTTGCTTCATTTTCACCAGTCTGTTCAACCTGACTTCTAGCAAATCCTTGGATTAACTTGGAGATGATTTCTAAACCTTTTTCTCTTGTTATTTCTTCTCTGGATATGCTAGGCTAAAGGATTAATTCTCTAGGGGATGGTAGTTGTAAATAGTTAAGATTTTACAGGATTATTATCAGTTGATTTGGGATCTATTATGGGTTTGTTTCAGATTATGAATTTTATTTGAGCTATTAATAAAAATTGCTAATTTATTTATAACCTTGTGGAATTTGTTAAGAACAGATCGGTAATCGACAAATAAGCTGAAATAATCTGTTAGTCTGTGGAAGAGCTTTATTTGATTGATAAGTTCTACCTTCATATGCCATTAAAATTCTTGAGCTTGATCCTTCTGCTTGTGTGATGATGGATTTATGATTTAATCTGTCGCGTTCTATGCAGTAGAGTTCTAGTTGGCTAGGATTTAGTCTTTTAGAAATTGTTAGAATTTGCCAAACCCTTTTCCCTAATCAACTAGTAATAAAACTACAGGATTTAACTAGATAGACTACCAGAACCTGGAGTCCCGCTTTCATTATCTTATTATTAGTCACTTTTTTGTTCTTTATTTTGTTAATGACCATTCCCCCCCCCCCCCCAACAACTTACAACTTTCGCTAGGATTAGACTAGTTCATTTAGATCCCTGGATCGATACCCGGTTGCTTATATTACGCTACTACCACGATCGGGATTTATTTTACAGCCCGTAGGCTTTTGATTAATTAATTGCTAGGTTTATTTTCTTAGTTTTTAGTTTATCAAAAATCTTGTTTGTAGGGGATCACTAAATAGCAGTTAGTGTATAATAAAGTATCCATTATATGAAACGGAAATTAAGCACCCATGAGAAAAGTGATATAAAACACTAGTTTTCCTAACTATTCCGAACTTCCAAGTTCTTACTCGGGTGACAAAAGTTTCACATAAGATATAGCGAGATCATTAAAAACGAAGTGGATGTGAATTTTTATACCACCTTTAACTATCAGGGATTGATTATAGGCGGAGAAAATTACCATGTGGACCTTTGAGATATTATATGATGTTTGATACATCCAACAAAGGTCACATGAAGAATTGTATTCATTGGGCAATTGATTCAAAAACATATGTAATGAAGTTATCCATGTAATTATGAGATTATGATGGATAATATGAAAGTTGAAAGAATAGTGGTATTGAGTAACTTATACTCCCACTAACAATGACCTTATTAACTCGTTAATTTAACAGTAGCAAAAAAATATTAGACAATTGGGTTTGTGTATATACCACCCCCTCAAAAAATATCACAAGGGTTACAAAAAGGAAAGTTGAGAATATTGAACTTGTTTAGGGGGCATTTGTTTTGAGGTGATCAGAAAAGGGAAATAGAATAATTCTGTTTTTTGTTGTTTGTTTAGCTAGTTTTTCTTATGTCTAGGAAAGGGAGTGAGAATGAGATTACCCCAAATCTCTCTAACTTGATTCTTCCCTCTTACTAGGGAATGCGATTTCCTTTCCCCAGTAGACTTTGGCCGGTCACATATGGCCATTGACCTATCACCCACAACAATTGACTAGTGACCGATGGATGTTGAACTGTAATTGATGGGCGTTGACCGGAAGCTGGAGGCCGTAGAACATTGACCAGTGGCCGTTTACCGGTTATTCATTTCTATTTCTCCTGCACAAACAAACAACTCAAAAAATCAAAAGGAAATTCTTTTCCATTTTCCTCGATTCGCTTTACTAATTCCAATATGTTTATGATACAATGAAATATGATATACTTTTTGGTGCTTTAACCCCTTGCATTTCTTGCATTTTCCCTAGTTTTATGCTTAATTGTAGTCCACATCTTTAGTAAAGAGAAAATGCCTTAAAATGTCGTGTTTTGGTGTTTTTATGACTTAGGACTGGATACAAGGGGAATTAGGCATTGCGCGGAGGAGAGGAGCTCAAATATACAAGTGTTTGAACTTGTGTCCACACCAACAGACCTATATAGACCATCCGAGGGTTCGACAGCCCGTTTGAGGGCCCGAACACATACCAAAACAAAGCCTTAGTCCCGTCCGGACTTGTGTCCAATTCTAGTGATCCAGACATCCCGTCCGGGGCCCGGACCTCCTGTCTATGGGCCCAGACACCTCCAATTTGTATTGTTTCAAATGTAAAACCGGGGGAAAGCTTAGATAAAGATGTTTAGGTGTCTGTCCAGCTAAGCCAACCCGAACACCTCACCACATTGCTAATATTTACGACTATAAGTGTAGAAACACGGAGTGGGGCTACATAATCTGTATGGATGGGCCACCTGGACACCTCACGTGGACTCTCACAGAGCCATAAAACTCTCGCATGGCCTTCTTGTGAGACGTCCGACCCATTCTGACTGAACACAGGGCCATACAAGGCTATTTTGAACGTAGATTTCTATTTAAACCAAGGGGATCGAGGGAAAAAGCAAGGAATCACTTCCACTCATCAATTTCAGACCTCCACACACACGAACTCTCACACATGAAACATTGCTAGTCACCGCAGGAGTTCTCTATCACCATCTTCGACCTTCGAGTCTGGCGTTCTGTAGATATGGCATTAACAGCAAGAGCATGAGTTTTCTCTACCATATGATTTCTCTTCTATCTATATTTGTTATTTCTTGTAACATGCTAGGATAGGAAGGATTTACTATGGGATATGGTTATTCGTAGAGTACTTCTACACTTCTGATTGAAGATTTTATTTCTTGATTGTTTCAGATTAATTTATTCATTGCGCTTTTCAATAAATTTTGCTAGTTTGTTGAATTGCTTTACGAACTCTGTTTTGATTAGATCAGTGATAAATAGAAAGGTCTTATTAATCTGTAGCATGTTGCAAATTAGATCAGATTAAGTAGGTTTTCCCTTAGGTGTGAAGTAGTTCTTCAAGCTTAATCCATCTATGTGTGTTTCGCCAGGTTCTAGATTAGACCTTGCGTGTTTTGTTAGATGAGAATTCCTCAGATTATAATTTAATTCCGGAAAGATATTAAAGAACTGACCATTTTGTATCTCTGTTGTAGAAGTTTGCATAATCTAACTAGCGAAGAATAGCCGGACCTCGGGGTTCCGCTCACCCATATCACTTCATCAATTTGATTTTATTTGTTAATTTATTTACTTATTCCTTGTTGAGTTCCAAAAACAACAAGAACAACCCCCTGAATTACTAGTTTTCTTAGGGCTAGGCTTACTTTATTCAAGTCCCGCGGATATATCTGGTTGCTACTATTTACTATACTGTAGTGACCGAGATTTTTGCAACCTGAAGGCTTTTGTATTATCAATTTATAGGTTTAATTCTTAGTGTTTAGTGTATCAAATTACTTGTTTGTAATTTCCCCCACCCTAAACAAATTCCCCCTTAGTTGTTATGCATTCTCAATTATAGGGGGAAAAGGATAAAAGATTTAATATTTGGCACAATGTCTTATGAGTAAACTCAATTGTGCCTTGTTAAAAGAATACAAAAGCACATATTGGTTGTTGCTATAACCATAGGAAGTATGAGTCTCAAAGATGCTTATGAATCATATATAAGATATCAAATTAAAGAATGGTTTATCTCTTTCTTGTATGTCATTAACCAAATGTTAATGGACTATATATCATTAATTTTTTCATAACAAGGGAAAATGAATTAGAGGGTCAAAGAATATATAATATATTTTCAAAATGTTTCAAGTCGGCTACTTGATGCGTTCATAGATATGAAGCAAGTAACACAATCATATACCAGTTGTGAATGTGCCAGTTCAGTTAGAAGTCCCATGAGAAAAGTCAAATTATCAACAACAAATGGCCAGTGTAAATCCCAAGAGTGATGGGAGCGTGGTTGACCCTTGAGATCCAAAGACTTGAACCCTTGAAAAAGGAGTTCGGACCCTTGAAAGAGGAGTCCAATCCTTTTGAAAAGGGGACATATATGCCAAAATGACACAAAAGGAAGAAGAAAAGAAAAAGGAAAATGAAGAGAGACTTGAACCCTCGAAAGAGAAGTTTGGACTCTCAAAAGAGGAGTCTAGTCCCTCAAAAGTGGGATTGATATGCCAAAATGACAAAAATAGAAAAGGAAAATGAGAAGTTTCAATATTTGAACCCTCAAAAGAGGAGTTCATACCCTCTAAAGGGGGAAAGAACTGTCACAATGATATAGAAAGAAAATGAGGATACTTTTCCGAAAAGACAAAAACAAGGATACGGTTGTGGAGAGTGATAATTATTAGAACTCAATAAATTATGTTAGTACCGGAATTGAATTGTACAGACATGAAGTAGTCATCGATGACATTTTTGCATACTCGGTTGTCATGGACACCGTGGGTGATGATGCTTCAAAGCCTCATCCATTGAAGAGTGTAGGCAAAGATATGATTGATAAAGCTAGAAAAATGCTATTAAGGCAGAGCTCGATTAATTAAATAAAAGAAGAGTGTTTGGACCGATTGTTCCAACTTCTACAGATGCTAAGCCAGCAAGCTACAAATGGGTGTTTGTGAGGAAAAAATGAACAAAATAAGATTGTGAGATATATAACCAAATTAGGGGCACAAGGTTTTACCAGAAATTGGAAATAGATTATATGAAAACGTATTCTCACATTGTGGATATTATTGCTTTAAGGTTTCTCGTTGGTTTAACAGTTGATGAAAAATTTCATACGAGACTTATGGATGCTGAAACTGCTTATTTAATGGGGATTTGGATGCAATATTTATATATAAAGTATTGAAACGTTTCTACAAGGACAAAGCTCATCAACTTACTTCACCCATGGTAGTGCGCTCACTTGATGTGGATAAACTTCAGTTTCACCTTTGTGGACCTGATGAACAATTTTTGGGCCCTAAGGTGTCATACCTTAGTGCCATTGGGGCATTGAGGTGTCTTGTTAGTCCCCCCTCCACCAGATATTGCTTTTATGTTACTTTATTAGCAAGCTACAGTTCGGTTCCAAAACATAGACATTGGAATGGAGTATAACATGTCCAACGCTACTTGTGTGGTACACGTGATACAGGTTTATTTTATCAAAGGTGTAAAAAGCAGATGCAGGTGATTTATCTAATCCACATAAGGCCAGATCACAATCAGGATATATTTTCACGTATGGTGGAACTGCCATTTCTTGGTGTTCAATGAACCAGTGGGAACTTCATCAAATCATGCCAAATTGATTGCTTTATATTAACAAGAAGAAAATGTGTATGGCCTAGATTAGTCATTCATCATATATAAGTTCTTATGGTCTTTAGTCAGATCCAGAGAAGCCGATGGTGACATATGAAGATAGTGTTGCCCGCATTGCACAAATAAGGGAAGAATACATTAAAGGAGATCGAACGAAACATATATCACTAAAATTCTTCTCAACCCATCAGCTTCAAACCAAGGGTATTCTTGATGTTTGCAAGATTCGACCCGATGAAAATCTAGTTGATTTATTTACTAAGTATCTTCATATAAGAGTTTTAAGTAGCTTGTTCGTGATATTGGTATGTGACACTAAAGAGACATTTAGTGAAATTGAGGGGAAGAGAGACATTTAAAATTGTACCCTTTCCTTACCATGGTTCTTGTTCCAATGAGTTTTTCCTAACAAAGTAACAAGGTTTTTAATGAGGCAATATATTAGGATGTACATCCAAGGGGGAGTGTTGTAAACACCCTATTTAGTGGATGTACATCCACATGTCTTTTGGTCTACCTTAGACCCTTCGTCTGTGTAACTCTAGAAACCTTTCAAACTCTTTGTTTATGTAACTGTTAGAGATCTTTGATGTTTTGTATTCCTACCATAGTAATAGGTCACTCAAAGGTTCTGTAAAAGATGAAATCATGTACTATATAAGATCATATGATGGAATGTAGAGGATGTCTATTTCCTCCTTTTTTGTTTCATATACTCTCTCATCTCTCAATATTATACAATATGATATCTTGGTCAGCCCTACATAATATGTTGGAACTACAATTCTCGCTTACACCCATATGTAACTAGAGATAGTTACATTTACTGTACATTTAACAATGCAAACGTGTACATTGCATAAGAAAACGTTGACTATGAACTATCTACGAAAAATATAATTTCATGTACATTTATTGTACATAATCAGGGGCGCAGCCAGGATTAAGAATTGGGGGGGGGGGGGCACTTATTTTTTTTATGTAATATTAAAACATTAGTTCATATTATATTACATATCATATATGTGTCATACTTTATAAATCGATTGTGTCTAACAATATAAAAGCTCACATTATACTTTATATGATATGATTAATCTGAATACAAAATATCACCAAAGAATGGTGAATTGTAAACCAATAAGTGTATATTATCAAAAATACAACATCCAGTAATAACATTTCAATTGATACCTCATCCAAAATGGAATTCCACGCACAAACAAGAAAACAATTCCTGCAATAGCAAATATAATTAATGATTTCAGATTGATCAAATAATATTCCATAACATATTGATGAGATAAAAATACTAAGAAATAACGCTAGAATGCAATGAAAAATAATAATAGGTGAAAAAGCATACGAAATAACCCTAAAGGAAGGTAATTCTCACCTGAGAGTAACATTGAGCAGTTAAATGTTGAAAGACGGTTTTTATCTATCAAGAACCCACCTGTTAATGATCAAATAAATAAATATGTAAATAAGATACATGTTGGCACACATACACATCAAAGCAAGCACACAAGAACACAAATAAAAAAATGTACCTTATGGACTTTAAGTTGTGCACGTCTCTCTTTCACAAAGTTGAAATCATCTATTATCTTATCCGTACAGAAGGTCTCGGCAATCTCCCTTTCAATATAAACAATCAGGTAGTTCCGTAGAAACTCATCAGACATGCTACTACGAAGTCTAGTCTTCACAATTTTCATCGCAGAAAAGGCTCGTTCACTTATTGCAGTTGAAAGAGGAAGAGTCAAAACAAGACGAATTAATCTGTCAATCATAGGATATATTTCAGACTCTCCAGTTTCCTTCAATCCCTTGCACAAGTCTGAAATTGAACATACATTCTTCAAGTGTGGGTGATTGTGAACGTCTAGCTCATAGTGTTCTAGCTCCTGTGCTAGATGAATTCTTTCTTGTTCAGTGAAATCATAAGGATATAACTTTATTGCCAATCTAACTATGTCATCCACATTGAAGGATATGTATGCATTTCTTGGATCCAAAGCAACACTTAGGAAAAGAAGCTCAGTAACAGTCTCATTAAACCTCGAGTTCAACTCTTGCAATTGATGGTCAACAGCAGCAATAAATATATCAACTCGATAGTGATGCTCGACGGTTACATTGTCTTTCTTATGGCGCGAACGAATGAGATCCTTGTAAGTTCCATTTATATCAGGGATTGGAATGTCATTACTTTCACAAAATGACATAACATCTTTCAACAATGATTCCCACTTTTCATGCCTCAATTTTTGGATTAATGCCTTCGTAGTAGACACTAGAGACAAAGCATTAACAATATCCTGTGACTTGAGTTGCAAAGCTTGACACAACATATCAGTTATCCTCATCAATTCCTTCATCACATGCATCACAATCACAAAATCAAATGATAGTAGTTGTCTCAAAGCAAAACTTGCATCACCTCTTTGAGAAGGCGTTGAACCTTTAATGTTGATGTCATCCAACACCACAATAGTCGGGCCAAACAATTTCATCAAGCTACATATTGATTTGAAATGAGAACTCCATCTTGTATCTCCTGGTTTTTGCAAAGATCTGATTTGATGTGCACCTTTTCCACTTGAAAGCTCATCAACTTCAGTAAGATGTGAAATTTCAGCTAGTTGAGCATCTTTCAGTTGATCATTCCGCTTGCAAGATGATCCAATGACATTAACAATGAAGTTTAAGTTTATGAAAAAGGTATGTACCTCAGAGACCTCCTTAGATGCTGCTACCAGAGCCAACTGTAGTTGATGGGCCAAACAATGTACATAGTAAGCATAAGGACACTCTTTCAAAATAAAGCTTGCAAACCATTCCACTCTCCACGCATATTACTCACGCCATCATAACCTTGGCCTCGAAGATCTTGAACATCAAGCATATGATAAGACAAGCATGACAAGATTTCATTTTTTAAAGTCAAGGCAGATGTGTCTTTGACATGAACTAAGTCTAAAAATCTTTCCCTGACATATCCATGTTGATCAACAAACCTTAAAACAATGGCCATTTGTTCTTTCTTTGACTCATCTCGAGATTCATCAACTATCAAGTAGAACTTTGCATTCCCAATCTCATCTTGGACTGCTTTTTGTACATTTGAAGAAAGAACACATAAGATCTCTTTTTGGATATCCGGTGATGTGTACTTCGCATTTTTTGGAGCATTCTCTAACACAACATCACTGACGCTCTTGTTGTAAGATGAAAGAAGTTTGATCAATTCAAGAAAATTCCCTTGATTTGTTGAGCTAGACCGTTCATCAAGCCCTCTAAATGCACATGCTTGAAATGTGAGCCACTTGATTGCCTCAATGGAAGTTTTCAAGCGCAATCTATTATTCGTAATCTGTTGAGATGTCTGCTTATGTATCATAGTCTCCAAATGACCCAACTGATTCTTCAAATTCTCATAGCAACTCACAGAATATTGATGTGCAGAATTAGAGTTCTTACCTTCATGGTGGACAATAGCACAATGCTTTCCATCATTCACCTTTTTCCAATTACTGAATCCCTTTAAAGTAAATGTGTCTGACCCACTTCCTTCACTAGACTTCTTGTCAAACAAATAACAAGGAAGACAAAATGCAACATCTTTGCTCTCAGAATACTCTAACCAAAAGAAAGTTTTGAACCAACTTGCTTGAAACCTGCGCCGATGTCGATCACCCGTAAATGGATAGTTTGATTTATGAAGTTGATAAGGACCGAGCTTTATATATGTCCGTCTTATTGCATCACGCTGGTCACTAGGATAGTCCCAAATTGATGGTCGAGTGCCGGATCACGAATCAATGATTAATATTGAATTTATCAAACCTTGGCGTCTATGATATTTTGAAGTCGAGGATACTTTAGAGGTGGTTCTTCCCTACGAATTGATTGGCATTGAGGAGTAGATTTTTCAATTGGCTCATCATCATCTTGTGCGTGACTATCACTTTCAAGAGATCTCTTTGGCTTAAAAAATGAATCAATTGTTTTTACTTTGTCCATGACTTATCTGAAAATCACAAAAACATAGACAACGTTACTTATATTGTTATACAATAATCAAAATAAAAATTCATAGAGATAACAAAAAAGACTGACTAATGAACAAAGAAAGACTGACTCATACACTAATACACCAAAAAGTTCACTAGCCAATTCAATCACTAATACACCAACAACAACAAGTTTTTGTTTTATTTGATAACAAGAACAAGAACAACAAAATTTACAAGCTCAAATTCTTTCTTCTTTACGACACCACCCATCATCATTTTCAATTAAAAAGATCTCTCAAATTCTTAAGAACAGAGAATCCATAAAAAAAGAAAATACCCAAATATCTACATAAAAAACAAAGTCATGTATTGCTATATTGACAACTAAAAACAACGTTGGGTCTGGCTACTTACCAACTGGCGACTGGAGCAGTCTGGAATGATATGGAAGATGAGCAGATGACTATGGCGACTGGAAAAAAGAGAAGTGATAAATTATATTCCATCAGTAAACTCGCATTGACAATAGCAGTTGTCCAATTGAGCATCAACCCACAACTTTCCTTCAATATACTAAAAGTTTAACTATGTTGTCTTTGACTTTGTCGCTCGAACGAAGGTACTCTTTTTATTAAAAATTAAATCTCGACAGGCTACTAAAAGTTTAACTATGCCAGTAGCTAGCAACTGTAACAAAAAGAAAAAATGTAACTAACGAGACTAGATAGGAATTATGAGCTCTGTACATTTTTTATTGGAAGTTGGTAGTCTAGCACTTCAAACCATAAAAAAAAACTGGCGACATATAGCTGGAATAGGGGGGCCACATCATTATAAATATATATATCTTTGTTGAATTTTTTTTTATTTGGGGGGTCTGGCCCACCCAACAATATACATACCTCCGCCACTGCATGGAATGTATAGTTTTGTATGCCCACATGTACAATTAATGTAGCAAAAGATAGCTACATGTGGACGTAGCCAAGAGTTGTTGATATAGGAATATAACATCGTGATTGATAAATCTATGGACTTGAGGGAAGGAAAGGTAAAAGAAGAGTGATTGCTCTAGTGGGCCTAGTAGGACAATGCTAGAATGGCCTATAGTTCCTTAGCTGTAAAAATGATGTAAACAAACATTAGTTCTCAAAATTGGTAGATATTCTTCAAAAGTACTTTAAACCTAGTCTTACAAAATCAAACACAAAGAAGAAAGACACTTCTGTTGTGGTTAAATATGTCTACAAAATTTCTAAGTAATATATCCATAAGCATCCAATTTCCACTTAAACCACAATATATCCGATACCAATTTGAATCTAATGTGCATAATAAAGCAAACGATGACAAGTGAAATGTTAGAAAGACCTAAAAACTAATGGACTTGTAGCTGTTAGAGTATGAGTTGATTAACCTAAATTTGTAGTTACTTGACCTAAATCAAACATAATTAACAAAGAAATTTGAGATGAACATTATAGACAGTCAAATTAAACCTAATTCGATTACTCAATAGGCCTAGTAGGACAATCAAATTACTTTCACCAGCTCCGTCTTGTGAATTCTCTACAAATTTTTTTATCAAAAACAAACTAGCCCTATAGTTATAAAAACCTGTTTAAATCCAGTTACGTAAGACAGACTTCAACAGTCGTTTACTCTGAAACAAGACCAAGATTTTCCTTTCCTCCACCAATCTCCTGCAATCTGCTGTTTCTTTCAAGAAGTTGATGTTCTACTCCAACATCAAGCAACAGTAATGGCCGCTTCTTGCTCTCACTGGTGGCACTCACCGATCTACTTCTCTCTGTCAACAGCACTCGTCATCATCGTCATCACTTCATTTGCAACCTCCCCAGACGACGACACCTTCATCATTTTCTCCAACGAAACAACCACCGACCTCTGTCTCAACGCCTCCAGAGCCCTCCGCTCCAATGGCTTCACTTTCGCATCCTTCCTCCTCCAATCCTCACCAGACTTCTTTTCTCCCCATCTTCCTCGCCGACTACTGTCTTCGCTCTACCAGATTCCGCCATTGCCAACATCTCCCTCCCACCTTGGGCGATGAAACGCCTCCTTCAGTACCACATCACCACCGCCTCGAACTTCACTTTTCAATCCCTCCTCCAGGTTCCACCCAACACTTGCCTCCCGACTTCGGTACCTGGGAAAAGCATCTCCATCACTAGTGTTGATCCCAAGAACGGGATTCTTGAGATTAATCACGCCAGTCTGACTCACCCCGATCTGTTTCTTGGTGGGTCAATTTCCATCCATGGGGTTCTTGGGCCTTTCACCGTACTTGACTCTCAAGAAATAAAAAATGGCGTTGATTTCATCCACCCCCCTGATTGCTCTGTTCATCATCTTCCCCATTACTTTGTTCCTGACACCGAGCCGGAGTCCTCACCTCCTCCCCCAGTACCTGACACCGTAACAACTCAGCCACTAGACAAAAGATCCGAATGGAAGCAGATAATCCAGATTCTCAGTTCAAACGGGTTTGTCTCATTCGCAATCGGGTTGAATTCCGTCCTCAATGATATACTAACTGAAAACCCTCGTTTGAATTCCGGCACTATCTTCGCTCCACAGGAATTGGGGTCTGTAGTAGTTTCGCCTGGTCCATTGCTAGGTCGGATTGTGAGGTACCATTTGTCTCCGGGGAGGTACAGATTTTCAGACCTGGCGTCATTGCCCGAGAAAGCTAGGCTTCGGACTTTGCTGAAAGAGAAGGATCTCAAGATTACGACTAGCTTCAATTCTTCCCAATCCCAACTGATGGCAATCGAGGGCGTTAACATTCTCATCCCGGATATCTTCTCCACTAAGGCATTCATTGTTCATGTGATTTCCCGGGCTTTCAACTATGTCGGAGATTCCGCCAATGACCATCTGATGGAGAATCTTCGCACTGCTTCACTTTTTTGAAGGCAGATGGAGTTTTATATTGAAACGATTCAAATGTGTGAATTTGCAGAACGTTTTTTAAGAGTAATATTACTGTATAGTATATTATATATTAAATATAGTATACTGCTACTATCTCTGTCTGTTACTTCTATCTTATCTCTGTGATGTAGTCGGTGAGGTATTACATATATATATGTACTATATTTAGGCAGACTACTACACTACTTGTAAGGATATATAGACAGAACTCCATTATACCTCTGTAACTAGTATATTCTGCATCTTTATTATAAAGTAGACTACTTAATGGATATATAGACCAAGTACTCTATTTGTTTTTTTTTCTTCGAAAGCCTTTCCACAATCCACATGTATTATTGCTGAACAAATTGCTGCAGGAGCACTCTATTTGTTGTATGACACAAATCTAAGAATATTTCTTAATATTGGATAGTGGCGCTCCTCATCATTTATGTTTTATGCGTGAATGGTTTATTAATGTCTACATTGTAAAAAATCAACATTAACATAGAGTTAGCTGAAGAACAAACTCCTATGATGACATATCCCTTGGATATGCTTAGATTACAACGAGGCTTTTTTTCTCTTTTGGTGAGAGGTTTTCTCTCTTTGTTTTCACTGTTGTCCCGTTTCCATGCTTCCACCGCTTTATCCACTGATTCATTTCTTGTTTTGCGGTTGCATGTCCCATGACCTTTCATCTGACTGTCCTACTTTCTCTACACTCATGGAAAATCAGAATGATGGTGAAGATGTCGAGGAACTTAGTCACCAGTTCACTGGTCTTCCTTTATCTACCAAAGATGAATAACGTCAAATTCTGGTTACAATCCTCACGACCCACCTCCCTCTTTTCATATATTTTCCATGTCTCTTATCCCACGGTGATCCACTCCTCTTCGATTCTAGTGAGACAGACTTCTCTGGTTTCAGTTTCCTCCCATCCGTATCAACATGGCCGAGAAATAAGAGTTCTTCCTCCCACCGATTTCTAGATCAAGTGAAGCAGCTGACCTAGGTGCTTTACGTCGGGATTTCAGTTTGTCTAGTCGGTGGGTGGAGCATATTCTTCCGAGAAAGCTGAATGAGCTAAAGAAAAAGGTAGGAAATTGTGCAGATGCGATCGAAAACAAAGCGGTGATGAAGAAGGTTTGGGTTTTGGTAACAAAAGAGGCGGTAAGAACATTAATACAGAGTTTAAAATAACATTTATATAGAATTAATTCATGGTGCTCTTAATACTTTTGGTGTGATGGGATATGTGTGTGTTACACACAAGTTTGTTCTTTTGCATTTCATATGTTGTCCTAGCTCAAATATAACTTGATTTCAGCTAGTTAGTTTTCTTCTTAGGTTAATGTTGTATTATATTTTTTTGAAAAATACATCTGTGAGGACCATTTTCTGAAGAAGCTAGAGAAAATTAGTCAAGAGGTCAATGTCATATGCATTTTTGAAAAATACTCTTTGAATGCAATTATGGTGGGAGATATGTAATATGTTGTTTCCATTTGTAGGAATATCATAATATCATCAGCTCTGAAAGGAAAGCTTCATGTTATGCATTCTTTCATCCTAGATAATGAGAAAGATTTGTTGTCTACAACTATAAGTTCGAAGGCTTGTAGGTCTTATACTAAAGCTGAAAGTGTAACCTAAAGTTTGATAATAATGCAAGTCTTATGGCTTTTCCACTCTTTATCTAATTTGTAACTATGACATATGCGATTAGGATATCTTTATCTTGATTAAAACAAGTTGCTTGTTGCCTTTCTTAGTACAGAAAAAAAATGTCTATTAAAAGAAAGACACATCATTGTGATATTTGTTATGAAGAAAAGCAAACCATGATACAAATTACAAGAACATAATCTAGACAAAGCGAAGTTTTTGACCAGGTGCATGGTGATGTTTGAGGTCCATATAATGGGTCTACTCATGATGGGTTCAGGTATTTCCTCACTTTTGTAGATGATATTTCTAGGACTACTTGGGCTTATCTTCCAGTCAGCAAAACAAATCATTAAACTGCAAAAAAAAGTTACAATTGGTCCAAACACAATTTAGCAAAAAGATAAAACAAATTAAGAATATATAATGCCTTCGAAATCGGTTCGTCTAATGATGGGATGAGATTCATAGAATATTTACGCATATTACATTGTGAAACAATGAAAAGATGTACATAACATTTTGTTATTGAGAATACGACTGTATTATTGAAAGAATAAGTGTACAATGTTCGCTATATATAGTTACATATAAGAGCAGTGGTAGGCATACAACTTAATAAACAGAGACTGTTACATCTAATATGACCTTCTTGTATCATTTTCCGCACGTAGTGTATGTCAGCTTCAATGTGTTTTCTCCTTTGATGATGCACCTGGTTCTTGGCATTGTAAATTGTTGATCTCTTGTCGCATCTGACTGGAATTGGAGTGACACTGTGAACTCCTAACTCGTTTATTATTCTGCTTAACCATGCTAGTTATGTTGTGACAACTTTCATGGCTCTATTCTGCTTCAGCAGATGATAATAAGACACATCCTTGCTTCTTTGATTTCCATGATATTGGGGAGTCTCCTAGAAAAACATAAAAACCAGAAACAGATCTTCTTGTGATTGGGTAGCTAGCCCAATCACTGTCATAGTAGGCAGTTCATGTGTAATCTATTGTTCAACAGAATGCCATAATCCAATGTGCCTTTTACATACCTCAATGTGTGTATTGCAGCAGACATGAGCAGCTCAATGGGTTTTTGTAAAAATTAGCTTAATAACTATGTGGTAAAGCTTAAATCTGTTCTGGTATGAGTAAGAAAATTTAACTTACCAATGAGACGCATATATTATGTTGGTCTGTCAAGAGGTGTTCCTTCATCTGGTTTTAGTTTAACACCAAGTTGTAGAGGGGCTGCAGTGTATTTCTTTTGTAGAATGTTGTAATCACTTAATAACTCCTAACATAATTTTCTTTGGGACATGATTATACCTTTTTCATGATGCGAGAATTCTATTCCTAGAGGAAAACTATTCTCGAATGCTGCATGTTCACTTGAAGCTCTATGAAATTCCTGGATATTAGATACTAGAACAAATGGGCATATTAGTGAGAATAGGTTGTTGCTTGCTTATTATGAAAAACTGAATTACGAATAGGAAATAACACTACCCGATGGACATAAAAGAAATGTCCATAGCATGGCTAAATTAGTTTACAAAGATGTTAAATGCATGATCAATGTGATGTTTGTTCCTACTTTCCTATTTAGTCTTGTCTCAGTTAGAAGGTTAGTTAAAGATATGTCTGTTCAAGTTATATTCCACAATGATTTTTGTGCCTTGCAGGATTGTGAGAAACAAACTCTTGTTAACATTGGGAGACAAGTTTTTTGGCTCTATTTTTTGGATCTGATTGCCTTGCAAGATTTCATTTCGCATAGGAAAGATAGTTCTTTTGTCAATTTTATTGGTAGTGACAGAAACCAATCAAACACTATCCTTAAGAATCTGTTTATGTTTTTTTGATAATTGGCTGGTTGCCCAGCTTACATAGCAGTACTGAGGCATGAATGCCTTTCCCGCTTAAGTACCCTTTAGAGAAACCAAAACAAAGAACAAAAACATAGTAAAAAATAACGTTACTGAAATTGAGCCTTGCTCTAGCCCTACTAATGTTACTAGCTAGGAGGGACCCTTAGATCTACTTAGCCTTCTTCTTGCCCCGCATGGCCACCTTACTAACTCGTGAGAACTTACTAAACCCTAGGGGTCCAACCCCACGAACTCTCTTGCCCTTGTCTTTAGAAGTATTCCTAGAGCCGCTATCAGACTCCTCGATTGACTCTTCACTCTCGATGTGACTCTGGCGAGAGCTCGCTTTCTGTTTTCGAATGATCTCTTCATAATTGGATAGGGCAAGCTTCTCGTTAGGGATGGTGCATCCGAGCCGTTTTGCAAAGATGAGAGTTTGCCTTGCTTCCTCTCTAACAGCTGCCCCCTCAGTGTCATCTCTCATAATTGAAGGACCTCTAGCTGGCTCAAAACCAGGTGGAAATTCCGGGTCCTCGAAAAGGCTCCTAAGGCCAATATCATCTAGGCCATCCTCCATCAATTGAGCCTGAGGGCCCGCCGGCTCAGACCTCGGCCTACTCAAACCAGGTGGGAACTTAGGATCTTCGAACAAGTTCCTAAGGTCTTCGCCATCCTCTCCTTCTTCCAACTGCCCACCACATGACTGCTCCAACACAAACTCCGGCCGCTTAGCTTCTACAACTGCCTCAGCAATGCTGGATCGCAACTCGACCCCAATCAGATCATGACAATTGGTCAAACCATATTCCTTACTCTCGTCCAACACTCCATCCCGATCAGTCCTACCAATCTCGTCCGCTATAGGGTCAACAACCAACTCCTTTTTGCTCGGGGGATCACGAATGACAATAGGCGCTCGATCCAGGCCAGCCACAGCACCGGGTTGAGAGTCCACCTTGGGAGTACTAGACAGATTTGGGAAGGGAGATTGCCCATACTGCCCATACCCCCATGGGATCCACCCACGATAGGACCAAATGAGGGGTACCAACTGCCTCCCCAACCATTACCTTGGCCCCAACACCCGCTTTGGTCAACACCTTGCAATGGGGAACCAGCCCAAAAACCCCAGTAAGGATACACCCAGGTTGGGTAAGCATACCATGCGTATCCCCCACCTTCAACCACATTGGGGTACTGCTTGTCCTGACAAACACTCCCGCAGCACGTGCTATCCTTCCCCAGCTCGGGACCCGCAGGCGGTGGACTTGCAATGGCTGCCACTGCCGCCTTGTCTCCTACACAATCACTTTGGTTCGACTTCCAGAGACGAATGCGGAAACGTGGGCGCTTCGCATCACCACTATCAACCACACGACATAACTCAAACCCGGCAAAAGAGTCATCCACCAGCAGCTCAAGATCGCCGGACAGATCTGTCAGCCGACCATTACCCCCTTCGACAGCAGCCTGCGCATACACAGGCTCCGACTTACCCACCGAAAACATACTACCCTCCTTAACTCCTTCAACAAACGTTGGGGGTTCTGTCGGCTTCAGCACCTCATCCTGCTTACTCACTTCTGAGCGCCGCCCCTTACCCTCACTCCTTGAAGAATATTTAGCTTTGCAGGCATAAAGCCTATGGCCCAGGAACCACCGGCCATGAACCCTCGCCACAGCCTCCTCCACCCGGGAGACGTTTTTAAATCTTACCAGAGCAAATGCCAGAACATTATTATGGCGACGTTTGCGGGAGATGTAAATTTCCTCAACATCTCTGTTCATACGCAGAAGCCATCGAATGGCTTTCTCATCAGCCGCCATATCCAGATTGTCAATGAATAACTTACCTCCGCCACTCTCTGAGTCCGAAAGTCCTCCATCACCTGTCTTCTCCTCCATCCGGCCAGATGCACGCCTCCACGAACCAGAACCGCTACTGGGAGCTAACCTCTGACCACGAGAAAAACTCCTCTCGGCCCCCCTGGAGTGCCTCCTCTCCCATCGCGATGGCGACCACGTTCTCCTCTGGTAGCAGGGCCTGAATCGACGACGGCTTCTCGGTCTCCATGGCCGTCGCTCTGGGCTGTGTGAGAAGCAGCAACTCCTCTCTCGACGGCTCCTCTTCGCCCGACGCTCCCACTTCTCCCTTTTCCGCCTCGCTCTCTCCTCTCTCTTCATACCACTTTTCCGCTATGCCCCTGTCCTTAAGAATATGTTTATGTGGCATAGTAAACTTGGTCATCTGCCTGTTAGGAAACTTTGTAATAATCAAGGAAAAAAGGGATGTTGATTCTACTTCTATTTTGCCGGGTACTGTCTGTTTTAACGCAAAATCCAAAAGACTTAAGTTCCCACGGTCTGCTACCAGAACTAAAGAAGCTTTTGAAACATTGTAGTTATATGTATATGGGCCAATGATGAGTGTCCAAATGAGCATATTTTAGAGGTGTATTTCATATGTTTTACCAACAATTTTCATGCTCATTTCTCCACTCTAGCTAGTTTTCCTCTATTTTGTGTTTTATTGGTGTTTTACACAATTAATGTTGAAACAGGAGGAATAACATAGCTAGGAATAAAGTATACGAAGAGACAAACGCGTGGGCACAAACGGATCCCAAATTGGAGCTATAACGAAGAAGATAGAGCATTTATTTCTTCTCTGTCTCCAATGGAAACGCTCGTTCCGGGGGCTGAAATTGCCTCTGGTCTGGACCGCCCCTACCGTCTGCCCCTGTGGGGCGGTCGGACTGAATTCACTCACGTATTTGTTTTTTGCCTGGCGGTCGGATGAAAATTTGCCTAGATTTTCATTTTTAAAAGAAGAAGAAGAGAGGTGAGAGACTCTGACCCGAGCAATGATTCCAGGCGATGCAAAATAAGAGAAAAGGAGAGAAAGAAGAGAAGAGGAAAAGGAAGAAGAAGGAGAAAGGAAGAGCTTCACCTCCATTGAAGCTCCACTCCTCATCCATGGCTATTTCTCTCCCGTATTTCTTCTCTATCTTTATCATTGAGTGGTCTCCATGTAGCTAGGGATTGGGATTTTGCCCCCAAAACTCCATTATTGTACTTTAAACCTGTGTATGTTCATGATTTGAGGATTAGTTTTGGGTTTTGCCCAAATTATTAATTATGTGTTAAATTGGTTGGTTTGGCATACCGATTAGTTTAGCATTAATTATGGCCCCCTGTTGTGAGTGAAGTTGCCCTGTAACGTCAACATGGTGAAGCAGTACGAGATGGCTGGAGGTTGAAGGTTTGTTTTCTTGTTTTCCATTTATTTCTTTTAATGTTGAGTACGAATGTCATTTACAAGTTAATTAGTTCAGGCAAGTTTCTCAATTAATTTTGTGGGCCGGCGATCAAGGAAGGAAGCGGGTCATGTGCTGCAGGTTTCTATTCGCAGGACTGCTGCAATAATTAAAACTGAACGTTTTAACATTTTTTCTTTCTCATCTTCTTTGTTAGGCACCGCTCTTCTAGATACAGCAGCAAATGGACGCTTTCCTTAATTTCTTCAACGTACAGCAAGTCACAACAACTCAATGATAAGTTCTCCCCTATCATTGTTGACAGCAGCGGATGAAGATGACGATGGTGATGAAGACGAGAGCCTAGCCATTGTGACACTCTTAGATGAGAAACTGACGCCTTTAGTCGCTCTGATTTGCCTCCGCCATTGCAAAAACACCACGACTCGTCAAACCCTGCATTTCGGAAACTCGCTCAGGACTACCGGGATTTGATGAAGCGCTTGTTCGGACTTCGAATGTCAAATGGTTATATCCGAATAAGCAAAGTAGACCATGTTCAAGACGTAGGAGTGAATCTTTTTCATGGGTGTGGGGAGATGTAAAGCAGAGGTTTGTATCGGCTAATATAATACTTTATGTTGTATTTATGTTTATATGCGTGAGACATTCCCTGTGTTGCGGCTTCAAATTGGTGGATGATAGGAGAATTTGATGCAATATTCAACAATTTGCATTTTTAAATTGATGGCGTGCTGATTTTTTAAATATTTAACATTACTTCAGATAGTGCAGTCCTCATAACATAACGAGATAAGGAAGAAAAGTAGCTACAATGGTGGCGTCAGATTAACCATTTACGATTCACAGATTAAACAATTACGAGCGACAGATTAACCATTTACGAATGACAGGTTAATCATTTACAAGCGATAAGTTAACCATTTACGAATGATAGGTTAACCATTTACAAGCGACATGTTAACCATTTATGATTAAGAGACTAACCAATTACGAGTGACAGGTGAACCATCTACGAATGATAGATTAACCATTTACAAGCGACAGACTAACCATTTACGAATAATAGGTTAACCATGTACAAGCGACATGTTAACTATTTACAAGCGACAGGTTAACCATTTACGATTAACAGATTAACCAATTACGAGTGACAGGTTAACCATTTATAAGCGACAAGTTAACCATTTATGATTGACAGGTTAACCATTTAAGATTGACAGGTTAACAATTTTCAAGTGACATGTTAACCATTTACGAATGACAGGTTAACCATTTACAAGCGACAGGTTAACCATTTATGATTAACAGATTAACCTATTACGAGCGACATGTTAACCATTTATAAGACAGGTTAACCATTTATGATTGACAAGTTAACCATTTAAGATTGACAGGTTAACAATTTTCAAGCGACAAGTTAACTATTTACGAATGACAAGTTAACCATTTACAAGTGATAGGTTAAGCATTTACGATTGATTGATTAACTATTTAAGAACACAATATATTTTTTACAAAATCCTTGTTGTGTATATGTGTAGCATAAAACTCAAATAAAAAGTAAACAGATAAAATAACAAATAAGGATGAGCTTGACAAAGTACTGCTGAAATTACCATATATTATATTCATATTATGTGTCTCCAAGCTGTTTTAGTTTAAGTATCAAACGGAAGTAACGTCAACTACACCCATGATTATTATTCCAAAAAATAAAAGCTCACTTCCGCCGCACTCAATACCTAAAACTTAAACAAGCGTGTTTTTGCAAGTGCAGCACTCCTGCAGGTATACGCTGCAGCATTTGAGCTACACTCATCAAGGAAACAAGATTAGATAAATAAATGCATGCGCGCAGTGCTTTTTTTTTTCAATAGCTAAATTTAAGAGTTCTTGTTTTTTTAAGTATTAGAAAATAAAAGGTTGATGCACTTGTAGGTTTTTTTTAATGTTTAATTGGTCAATTTAGTTTTTGGCTAAAATAAATGATTGATGTGGTTTTTTTTGTTGATTAGTTCATTTAAGTTTATGGCTAGCAGATAAAAAAGGGGTAAAACATTCAAAATACAAAACAATTTTGATCCGCACTAAAAACTAAATATATGATAAAATGATAATGTCATAATTAACAAGTTAGCCTTAGAGTTATAATGGTATAGGAAAAATAATTTCTAAGGGTAGTGAAATATGAACCCTTACAACATTTCTAAGGATAACAACATTTCCTTTCCCAGTTTAAAAGGTCAAAACTTAGTGGCGACTATATTTAGATTTGTGTGGGCCAGTTATAATTATTAACCTTTAGTTTTATAATTTCAGTTTAATAATTTTAAGTGAAAATTGAATCTTGAAGCCTTAAACTCGATACTTCAAGGTTTAAAAAACGGCTCCCACAATATTATATCATGTTAGGTGGATGTCCACTCAGTTGGAAATCTAAAAAAAACAAGTTTCAATTGCCTTATCTTCTACGGAAGTAGAATATAGGGCTATGTGGTATGTGACAAGTGAGTTAAGCGTCTTAGTAGACTTATATATGAACTGGGCATATATGATATAACACCAATTCCATTAAATATCAATTCTATTAAATTATGATAACTTATCAGCAATCCATATAGGTAAGAACCCCGTTTCTCATGAACATACAAAGCATATAGAATTGGAAAAAATGCAGAAATGTTTGATCTATGTTGAACATGTTCCTTCCTCCCAATGGCTAGCAGACATCATGACTAAGCCCCCAACCGGAAAAGGTTATTGAACGACTCTTCCCTCTACGTACGAGTGGGTTTACAATCATACCAAGACAGCAAAGATTAAATTCTTCATCATGTTAGAATTGTAATCTTTTAGGGGATATTAGATTGTACCTAGGTTGTATTATAGGTTTTACACTCATGTAACTTTTGCCCTTACTAATATAAATAGAATGTTGAAGAAAATCAACACCAACTTCACCAACCTAAGTTAGGCACCGTCCCACAGTCCAGTTCACCATTGTTGAAATTATAGTAAAACATGTTGTAGTAGTTAGCCATTATATTGGACTACGGTAGTTTTGTGTTGCATTTGTTTTGCTATAAATAGATTTGTAATTTGATGAATAAAATTATCCCTTGCTAAATCCAAACACTTACCTTCATATTAAGAGCTTTGGTTACTTCATTTCAACAATCTGGTATCAGAGATAGAAAATACAAAATCTTCCGTTAACCCCGTAGCTAGAGCCATTTCCATTTCTTCATCCGTATGTTGCTTGAAATCTCAAAAGAAAATCCCCCAACACTGTCGTCACCAGCTATCTCTATTTTATGTTGAAGTGTTTGATCTGCTCACTAATCTACTCTTCATTCTTGATATCTTCCGAGTGCAAAAGAAAAAAAATCACAGTGCGAGAGGGGGTTGGGTGTTGAAGAGATAGTCGCTGTGTTTCGAGGAGAGAGAGAAGAGTAGTGCATAATTGACGGAGAGAGTTCGCGTGTTGAAGAAGAGAAAAAGTGCTTGTATTTAGAAAAGAGACAGAAGAGTCGCAAAGAGTGAAGAAAAAAAAGGAGAAAGGGGGAAGAGGTGCTACTTGCTAGTCACGTGAAGGAAAAAAAATCTGGAAAAGTGAAGAGAACAAAGTTGGGTGCAAATTGCCGACAAGTGGGCCAGCTTCTTTTTTTTTTGAAAAAAAAAATTTGTAATCCCTAGGATTGGAGCCACGTCAAAAAAAAAGTGAGTGACTAAAAAAAAAAGAGAAAACAGTAAAGGGGTGTGGAGTCACGTGAAAAAAAGGTGGCGTGAAGAATTTTTTTAAAAAAGGTGTTTTTTTGTTTAAAGAAAAAAAGGGTGTTGTCTATTAAGAGGATTAAAAAAAAGGGTGTGAAAAAAAAATATTTTAGTTATGGCTGATTTTCAAGTTGCCGGTGGAATTAAAAAGCTTAGCAATAACAATTATAACTCTTGGTCTACTTGCATAATGTCATATTTGCAAGGACAAGATTTATGGGAGGTTGTTAGTGGCACCGAAATAAATCCGCCAACGGGAGAAGACGCACTACGAAAATGGAAGATTAAAGCAGGCAAAGCCATGTTTACTCTTAAGACGACTGTCGAAGAAGAAATTCTCGAGCACATTCGAGACGTGAAGACTCCCAAAGACGCTTGGGATACGCTCGTGAAGTTATTCTCGAAAAAGAATGGCAGGAAGCTGCAACTTTTGGAGAGTGAGCTATTGTCAATTGCACAACGTGACATGACGGTTGTGCAATACTTTCATAAAGTAAAGTCATTGTGTCGAGAAATTTCTGAGTTGGATTCAGAAGCCCGAATCGGTGATACCAGGATGAAACGAATCATCATCCATGGGTTGAAACCGGAATTCAGGAGCTTTATTGCTGCTATACAAGGATGGCAAAATCAACCATCACTTGTGGAATTCGAGAATTTGCTAGTCGGTTAAGAAGCTTTGGCCAAGCAGATGGGAGGAACCTCAGTGAAGAAAGAAGAAGAGGCACTCTACGCCAAGAAAGGGAAGTGGAGTTCCAAGCAGCATGATGGTGGTGGATCCAAGAGGAATGGTGACAAAGGAAAGAGTCATCAAGGCGCAGGAAGCAGTCGTTGGAAGAGGCGTGGTAATAACCAAAAGTTTGAAGGGAAGTGTTATAATTGTGACAAGGTAGGTCACGTGGCAAAAGATTGCTAGGCCAAGAAGAAAGGTGTGGAGAGCAACACCGCTACTTCGAAAGGTGAAGACGAATGGGATGTGGAGGTCCACTTTGCAGTAGATGAAGAAGAACTAGCTCTCTCGGCGACAACACCAAATCAAACCGACTATGACAATGATTGGATTGTTGACTCCGGTTGCTCGAATCATATGACGGGTAACAAAGAGAAGTTAGAGAGCTTGACAAACTACAAGGGGAGTCGAGTCGTGGTGACAACCAACAACTCAAAATTGCCGATAACTCACATCGGTAATACTGTAGTGTCCCCTCAATCTGGTGATGCTGAGATGGTATTTCAAAACGTCTACCACGTTCCTGGTATGAAGAAAAATCTCCTTTCAGTATCACAGTTAACATCGGATGGTCACTTTATCTTGTTCGGACCAGATGCTGTGAAGGTATATCAAAACCTTGAGGTCACTGAAAAGCCCATCATGAAAGGGCAGAAGGTAGAGTCGATCTATGTGATGACAGCAGAGGCTGCATACATAGACAAGACAAGAAGGAACGAGACAGCAGACTTATGGCACATGCGGTTAGGCCATGTCAACTACTCCAAGCTAGACGTAATGATGAAGAGGTTGATGTTGAAAGGGCTTCCTCGACTTGAGGTAAAGACCGATACTATTTGTGCAGGTTGTCAGTATGGAAAAGCACATCAGCTACCGTACAAAGAATCCAACTACAAAGCAAAGGAGCCACTAGAGTTGGTTCACTCTAACGTGTTTGGTCCGGTTAAGCAAACTTCAATTGGTGGGATGAAGTATATGGTGACCTTCATTGACGATTTCTCGAGGTATGTGTGGATCTACTTCATGAAAGAAAAGTCTCAAGTCTTTGAAAAGTTTAAAGAGTTCAAGAAGACAGTGGAGTCAGAGGTTGGTAAATAGATTCGTAGTCTGCGAACTGATAACGGAGGAGAGTACACCTCACAGGAGTACTTAAGCTTTCTGAAGGACTGCAAAATACGACACCAGTTTACTTGTCCAAACACTCCACAACAAAACGGTGTAGCAGAAAGAAAGAACAGGCACCTGGCGGAGATATGTCGAAGTATGATCCATGCGAAGAATGTTCCAGGAAGGTTTTGGGCAGAGGCGATGAATACTGTAGCCTTTGTGATCAATAGGCTTCCTCAACAAAGGTTAGACTTTTTATCACCATTTGAAAAGTTGTGGAAGATAAAACCTGCTATTGGTCATCTTCGAGTGTTCGGATGTGTATGCTATGTATTTGTACCTGATCACTTACGTAGCAAGATGGAAAAGAAGGCCATCCGGTGTATCTTTGTCGGATACAACAGCGAGAAAGGATGGAGGTGCTGTGATCCATCAACTGGAAGTGCTACACATCTCGAAATGTGGTGTTTGATGAGTCTTCATCGTGGTGGTCCTCAGATAGTGAAGTGTTTCCTAGGGATGAGTTACAAGATCCACCAAGGACAGACGAACCTGAAGACGGTGGTACTGAAGAAGGCTTAGATCAAAACCCCTGGCGAACTGGTATTTACCAACCACCAGATGAAGAAGGTGATCTGAAGGAGTGATATCACCTAGAATATCAAGTAGGATCAAGAAGCCAAATCCCAAGTATGCAAATGCGGCCATTGCTGAAGATGTAGATGTGAAAGAACCTGAGACGTTCGAAGAAGCATTCAAAGATCCAGAGTGGATCAAAGCAATGGAAGAAGAAGTGGTTGCACTAGAGCGTAATCAGACATGGGAGCTAGTACCCAAACCAAGAGAGGTGAAGCCAATCTCTTGTAAGTGGGTGTACAAGCTAAAGCGTAACACTGATGGGTCAATCAAAAGGTACAAGGCTCGTCTAGTAGCTCGTGGATTTTCTCAACAATATGGGTTGGACTATGATGAGACATTTAGTCCAGTTGCAAAACTTACTACAGTGAGAGTTCTACTAGCACTAGCAGCCAGTAAAAATTGGAACCTATGGCAAATGGATGTGAAGAATGATTTCTTGCATGGAGAGTTAGATCGAGCAATCTATATGAACCAACCAACAGGTTTTCAGAGTCAAGATCATCCTGGGTATGTGTGCAAACTTTGAAAGGCACTTTATGGCCTAAAGCAAGCACCAAGGGCGTGGTATGGTAAGATTGCTGAATTTCTTACTCATAATGGGTATTCGATGACATCTGCAGATTCTAGCTTGTTTGTTAAAGCAAAAGAAGGGAAATTAGCTATAGTGCTAGTGTATGTGGATGATTTGATCATCACTGGTGACGATGAAAAAGAAGTTTCTCAAACTAGAGAAAATATGTCAGTTCGGTTTCAGATGAAAGAACTTGGACAGCTGAAGCACTTTCTTGGTCTCGAGGTTGATTGCACCAAAAGAGGAATATGTCTTCATCAACTCAAGTATTCCAAATATTTACTGAAGAAGTTTGGAATGCTCAACTGCAAGCCGATCTTAACACCGATAGAGCCAAATGCTAGAATGTGTGCTCATGAAGGAAAAGACTTGGAGGATGCTACGATCTATCGACAACTGGTGGGTAGTTTAATCTACTTAACCTTAACACGACCTGATATCTAATTTACAGTCGGTGTGTTAAGTCGTTATATGCAGAATCAAAGAAACCTCATTTGGAAGTAGCTCGACGAGTTCTAAGATACGTAAAGAGTACACTCGGACATGGTATACTCTATAAGAGTGGTGAAGATTGTGAGCTAGTTGGCTACTGTGATGCTGACTATGCAGGTGATCCAGACACACGACGTTCGACCACTGGCTATGTATTTATGCTTGGATCCGGAGCAGTGTCTTGGTGTAGCAAGAGACAGCCAACAATGTCCTTGTCAACTACTGAAGCAGAGTACCGAGCAGCAGCTATGGCAGCTCAAGAAAGCACTTGGTTAATACAGTTATTAAAGGACTTGTATCAACTAACCAAGTACAACGCCGTGCTATATTGTGACAATCTGTCAGCAATACGGTTAGCGGAGAATCCAGTTTTCCATGCTAGAACCAAGCACGTAGAGGTGCACTATCATTTTCTCAGGGAAAAGGTCTTGCAAGAAGAGATTCAGTTGAAGTACATCAAAACTGAGAACCAAGCTGCAGATCTGTTCACAAAAGGCTTGAGTGGCAACAAGCTCAAAAATTTCTATAGTCAGTTAGGAATAATAAAAAGAGATGAAGCTGGTGTTGAGAGGGAGTGTTGAAGAAAATCAACACCAACTTCACCAACCCAAGTTAGGCACCGTCCCACCGTCCAGTTCACCATTGTTGAAATTATAGTAAAACGTGTTGTAGTAGTTAGCCATTATATTGGAGTACGGTAGTTTTGTGTTGCATTTGTTTTGCTATAAATAGATTTGTAATCTGATGAATAAAATTATCTCTTGCTAAATCCAAACACTTACCTTCATATTGAAAGCTTTGGTTACTTCATTTCAACATAGACCACTAATGTAGTGAGTCTTTGATAAACACCCGTCTCTGTACATTCAAGAACCAAGTTATACTTCTTCCGATAAAAGTCTTCCGCATTTCTTTTACCTTCTCTAAGTAATTTGACATGTAGATATTAATAAACCCACCGGCATAAAACATGAATGATGAGGAGCGCCACAATCCAATATTAAGAAATATTCTTAGATTTGTGTCGTACAACAAATCGCAGCAATATACATGTGGATTGTGGAAAGGCTTTCGAAGAAAAAAAAACAAATAGAGTACTTGGTCGTCACCGTTCGATAATCACATTGAAATGCAGCCATTGCCGGTTTATATTAATGTCACCCTGGTTAACTTATCAGAGTTTGACAAATGTACTGAGTTAAATTATTATCCAATACAAACCTGACACATGTCACTGATTTTGAAAAAAAAGTAGCTTTATGTATCAATCCTCACAAACGAACGGTGCAGTCCACTAACTAAGTAGTCTACTTTATAATAAAGATGCAGAATATAACTAGTTACAGAGGTATAATGGAGTTCTGTCTATATATCCTTACAAGTAGTGTAGTAGTCTGCCTAAATATAGTACGTATATATATGTAATACCTCACCGACTACATGTACAGAGATAGGATAGAAGTAACAGACAAAGATAGTAGCAGTATACTATATGTAATATATAATATACTATACAGTAATATTACTCTTAAAAAACGTTCTGCAAATTCACACATTTGAATCGTTTCAATATAAAACTCCATCTGCCTTCAAAAAAGTGAAGCAGTGCGAAGATTCTCCATCAGATGGTCATTGGCGGAATCTCCGACATAGTTGAAAGCCCGGGAAATCACATGAACAATGAATGCCTTAGTGGAGAAGATGTCCGGGATGAGAATGTTAACGCCCTCGATTGCCATCAGTTGGGATTGGGAAGAATTGAAGCTAGTCGTAATCTTGAGATCCTTCTCTTTCAGCAAAGTCCGAAGCCTAGCTTTCTCGGGCAATGACGCCAGGTCTGAAAATCTGTACCTCCCCGGAGACAAATGGTACCTCACGATCCGACCTAACAACGGACGAGGCGAACCTACTACAGACCCCAATTCCTGTGGAGCGAAGATAGTGCCGGAATTCAAACGAGGGTTTTCAGTTAGTATATCATTGAGGACGGAATTCAACCCGATTGCGAATGAGACAAACCCGTTTGAACTGAGAATCTGGATTATCTGCTTCCATCCGGATCTTTTGTCTAGTGGCTGAGTTGTAACGGTGTCAGGTACTGGGGGAGGAGGTGAGGATTCCGGCTCGGTGTCAGGAACAAAGTAATGGGGAAGATGATGAACAGAGCAATCAGGGGGGTGGATGAAATCAACGCCATTTTTTATTTCTTGAGAGTCAAGTACGGTGAAAGGCCCAAGAACCCCATGGATGGAAATTGACCCACCAAGAAACAGATCGGGGTGAGTCAGACCGGCGTGATTAATCTCAAGAATCCCGTTCTTGGGATCAACACTAGTGATGGAGATGCTTTTCCCAGGTACCGAAGTCGGGAGGCAAGTGTTGGGTGGAACCTGGAGGAGGGATTGAAAAGTGAAGTTCGAGGCGGTGGTGATGTGGTACTGAAGGAGGCGTTTCATCGCCCAAGGTGGGAGGGAGATGTTGGCAATGACGGAATAGGTAGAGCGAGACAGTAGTTGGCGAGGAAGATGGGGAGAAGAGAAGTTATGTGGTGAGGATTGGAGGAGGAAGGATGTGAAAGTGAAGCCATTGGAGCGGAGGGCTCTGGGGCGTTGTGACAGAGGTTGGTGGTGTTTCGTTGGAGAAAATGATTAAGGTGTCGTCGTCTGGGGAGGTTGCGAACGAAGTGATGACGATGATGACGAGTGCCGTTGACAGAAGGAAGTAGATCGGTGAGTGCCACCAGTGAGAGCAAGAAGCGGCCATTATGTTGCTTGATGTTGGAGTAGAACATCAACTTCTTGAAAGAAACAGCAGATTGCAGGAGATTGGTGGAGGAAAGGAAAATCTTGGTCTTGTTTCAGAGTAAACGACTGTTGAAGTCTGTCTTACGTGACTGGATTTAAACAGGTATTTATAACTATAGGGCTAGTTTGATTTTGATGAAATTTTTTGTAGAGAATTCACAAGACGGAGCTGGTGAAAGTAATTTGATTGTCTACTAGGCCTATTGAGTAATCGAATTATGTTTAATTTGACTGTCTATAATGTTCATCTCAATTTCTTTGTTAATTATGTTTGATTTAGGTCAAGTAACTTCAAATTTAGGTTATCTACTCATACTCAACAACTACAAGTCCATTAGTTTTAGGTCTTTCTAACATTTCACTTGTCATGGTTTGATTTATTATGCACATAAGATTCAAATTGGTATCAGATATATTATGGTTTAAGTGGAATTTGGATGCTTATGGATATATTACTTAGAAATTTTGTAGACATATTTAGCCACAACAGAAGTGTCATTCTTCTTTGTGTTTGATTTTTTAAGACTAGTTTAAGTACTTTTGAAAAATATCAACCAATTTTGAGAACTGATGTTTGTTTACATCATTTTTACGGCTAAGGAACTATAGCCCATTCTAGCATTATCCTACTAGGCCCACTAGAGCAATCACTCTTCTTTACCTTTCCTTCCCCCTAGTTCATAGATATATCAATCACGATGTTATATTCTTACATCAACAACTCTTGACTACATCCACATGTAGCTATCTTTTGCTACATTAATTGTACATGTGGGCATACAAAACTATACATTCCATGTACAATAAAAATGTACATGAAAATTATATTTTTCATAGATAGTTCATAGTACAACGTTTTTCTTACGCAATGTACATGTTTGCATTGTTAAGTGTACAGTAAATGCAACTATCTCTATTACATATGGGTGTAGGCGAGAATTGCAATTCCAACATATTGTGTAGGGTTGACCAAATATCATTGTTATAATACTGAGAGATGAGAGAGTATATGAAACAAAAAAAGAGGAAATAGACATCCTCTCCATACCATCATATGATCTTATATAGTACATGATTTCATCTTTTACAGAACCTTTGAGTGACCTATTACTACAGTAGAATACAAAACACCAAAGATCTTTAACAGTTACATAAACGATGAGTTTGAAAGGTTACTAGAGTTACACAGACGAAGGTCTAACGTAGACCAAAAGACATGTGGATGTACATCCACTAAAAAGGGTGTTTACAACACTCCCCCTTGGATGTACATCCTAATATATTGCCTCATTAAAAAACCTTGTTAGGAAAAACTCATGGGACAAAGCCAGCCATGGTAAGGAAATGGTACAATTTAAATGTCTCTCTTCCCCTCACTTTAACTAAGTGTCTCTTTGATGTCACATACCAATATCACGAACAAGCTTCTTAAAACTCTTATAGGAAGAGACTTAGTAAATAAATCAATTAGATTTTCATCGGACCGAATCTTGGAAACATCAAGAATACCCTTGGTTTGAAGCTGATGGGGTGAGAAGAATTTTAGTGATATATGCTTCATTCAATTTCCTTTAATTCTTCCCTTATTTGTGCAATGCGGCCAACACTGTCTTCATATGTCACCATCGGCTTCTCTAGATCTGACTGAAGACCATAAGAACTTATATATGATGAATGACTAATCTAGGCCACACACATTCTCTTCTTGTTACATATAGAGCAATCAATTTGGCATGATTTGATGAAGTTCCCACTGGTTCATTGAACATCAAGAAATGGCAGTTCCACCATACGTGAAAATAACCTGATTGTGATATGGCCTTATGTGGATTAGATAAATAACATGCATCTGCTTTTTGCACCTTTGATAAAATAAACCCATATCACGTGTACCACGCAAGTAGCGTAGGACATGTTATACTCCATTCCAATGTCTATGTGTTGGAGCTGAACTGTAGCTTGCTAATAAAGTAACATAAAAGCAATATCTGGTGGAGGGGGGGGACTAACAAGACACACCTCAATGCCCCAATGGCACTAAGGTATGACACCTTGGGGCCCAAAAATTGTTCTTCAAGTCCACAAAGGTGAAACTGAAGTTTATCCACATCAAGTGAGAGCACCATGAGTGATTTAAGTGGATGAGCTTTGTCCTTGTAGAAACGTTTCAATACTTTATATATAAATATTGCATCCAAATCCCCATTAAATAAGCAGTTTCAGCATCCATAAGTCTCGTATGAAATTTTCATCAACTGCTAAACCAACGAGAAACCTTAAAGTAATAATATCCACAACGTGAGAATACGTTTTCATATAATCTATTTCCAATTTCTGGTAAACCTTGTGCCCCCAATTTGGTTATATATCTCACAATCTTATTTTGTTTTTCTTTTCCTCACAACATCCATTTGTAGCTAGCTGGCTTAGCATCTATAGAAGTTGGAACAATGGTCCAAACACTCTTTATTTAATGAATCGAGTTCTGCCTTAATTGCATTTTTTTAGCTTTCTCAATCATATCTTTGCCTACACTCTTCAATAGATGAGGCTTTGAAGCATATCATCGCCCACGGTGTCCATGGCAACGAGTATGCAAAAATATCATCGATGACTACTTCATGTTTGTACCATTCAATTACGGTACTAACATAATTTATTGAGATCTAATAATTATCATTCTCTACAACCGTATCCTTGTTTGTGTCATTTCGGAAAAGTATCCTCATTTTCTTTCTATATCATAGTGACAGTTCTTTCCCCTTTTGAGGGTATGAACTCCTCTTTTAAGGGTTCAAATATTGAAACTTCTCATTTTCCTATTCCTTTTTCTGTTTTTGTCATTTTGGCATATCCATCCCTCTTTCGAGGGACTAGACTTCTCTTTCGAGGGTTCAAGTCTTTCTTCATTTTCATTTTCCTTTTCCTTTTTCTTTTTCTTTTCCTCTTCCTTTGTGTCATTTTGGCATATATGTCCCTTTTAAAAGGATTGGACTCCTCTTTTAAGGGTCTAAACTCCTCTTTCAAGGGTTCAAGTCTTTCTAACATTTCACTTGTCATCGTTTGATTTATTATGCACATAAGATTCAAATTGGTATCGGATATATTGTTTTAAGCGGAAATTGGATGCTTATGGATATATTACTTAGAAATTTTGTAGATATAACCACAACAGAAGTGTCATTCTTCTTTGTTTTTGATTTTTTAAGACTAGGTTTAAAGTACTTTTGAAGAATATCAACCAATTTTGAGAACTAATGTTTGTTTACATCATTTTAATAAGGAACTGTGGCTCATTCTAGCATTATCCTACTAGGTCCACTAGAGCAATCACTCTTCTTTTACCTTTCCTTCCCCTTAAGTCCATAGATGATCTATCGATCAGGATGTTATATTCCTATATCAACAACTCTTGGCTACGTCCACATGTAGCTATCTTTTGCTACATTAATTGTACATGTGAGTATACAAAACTATACATTCCATGTATAAAAAAATGTACATGAGATTATATTATAGTATAATGTTTTCTTATGCAATGTACATGTTTGCATTGTTAAGTGTACTGTAAATGTAACTATCTCTAGTTACATATGGGTGTAGGCAAGAATGGCAGTTCCAACATATTGTGTAGGGTTGACCAAAATATCATATTGTTATCATACTGAGAGATGAAAGAGTATATGAAAAAAAGGAGGAAATATACATCCTCTACATTCCATCATATAATCTTATATAGTACACGATTTCATCTTTTACAGAACCTTTGAGTGGCCTATTACTACGGTAGGAATACAAAACATCAAAGATTTCTAACAATTACATAAATGAAGAGTTTGAAAGGTTTCTAGACTTACACAGACAAAGGGTCTAACTCTAAGGTAGGCCAAAAGACATGTGGATGTACATCCATTAAATAGGGTGTTTACAACACTCCCTCTTGGATGTACATCCTAATATATGCCTCATTAAAAACCTTGTTAGGAAAAACTCATTGGGACAAGAACCATGGTAAGGAAAGGGTACAATTTTAAATGTTTCTCTTCCCCTCAATTTAACTAAATGTCCCTTTGATGTCACATACCAATATCACAAACAAGCTTCTTAAAACTCTTATAGGAAGAGACTTAGTAAATAAATCAATTAGATTTTCATCGGACCGAATCTTGCAAACATCAAGAATACCCTTGGTTTGAAGCTGATGGGTTGAGAAGAATTTAGTGATATATGCTTCTTTCGATCTCCTTTAATGTATTCTTCCCTTATTTGTGCAATGCGGCCAACATAGTCTTCATATGTCACCATCGGCTTCCCTGGATCTAACTGAAGACCATAAGAACTTATATATGATGAATGACTAATCTAGGCCACACACATTCTCTTTTTTTTATGACTAATCTAGGCCACACACATTCTCTTCTTGTTACATATCGAGCAATCAATTTGGCATGATTTGATGAAGTTCCCACTGGTTCACTGAACACCAAGAATGGCAGTTCCACCATACGTGAAAATATATCCTGATTGTGATATAGCCTTATGTGGTTAGATAAATAACCTGCATCTGCTTTTACGTGAAAATAAACCCATATCACATGTACCACGCAAGTAGCGTAGGAAATGTTATACTCCATTCCAATGTCTATGTGTTGGAGCTGAACTGTAGCTTGCTAATAAAGTAACATAAAAGCAATATCTGGTGGAGGGGGACTAACAAGACACCTCAATGCCCCAATGGCACTAAGGTATGACACCTTAGGGCCCAAAAATTGTTCATCAGGTCCACAAAGGTGAAACTGAAGTTTATCCACATCAAGTGAGCGCACTACCATGGGTGAACTAAGTGGGTGAGCTTTGTCCTCGTAGAAACGTTTCAATACTTTAATAAAATATTGCATCCAAATCCCCATTAAATAATAATATCCACAACGTGAGATACGTTTTCATATAATCTATTTCTAATTTCTAGTAAAACCTTGTGCCCCCAATTTGGTTATATATCTCACAATCTTATTTTGTTCATTTCTTTTCCTCACAAACACCCATTTGTAGCTAGCTAGTTTAGCATCTATAGAAGTTGGAACAGTCGGTCTAAACACTCTTATTTTATTTAATGAATCGAGCTCTGCCTTTATTGCATTTTTCTAGCTTTCTCAATCATATCTTTGCCTACACTCTTCAATGGATGAGGCTTTGAAGCATCATCGCCCACGGTGTCCATGGCAACCTAGTATGTAAAAATATCATCGATGACTACTTCATGGTTGTACCATTCAATTACGGTACTAACATAATTTATTGAGATCTAATAATTATCATTCTCCACAACTGTATCCTTGTTTTTGTCTTTCCGAAAAAGTATCCTCATTTTCTTTCTATATAATAGTGACAGTTCTTTCCCTCTTTGAGGGTATGAACTCCTCTTTTGAGGGTTCAAATATTGAAACTTCTCATTTTCCTTTTGAAATACCCCAAACCTAGGTAAGTTGTTTAAATATTAAACTATGGTTTATTAAGACTAAAAAGTGTCTTAGAAACATTAGTAAACAATTTAAACCATAGAAAACACAAATAAATGCATTAAGGTCAATATGGGCGAAAATGTGCTCTAAGCTTGGGATAAGTTTGGTTAAGACCTGATAAGCTTACCAAGACTTTATTTATGTATTAATGAACATATTAAATCAATTACCAAAGAAAACCAAGCTTGAAAACAAGTTAAAACACAAAATGTGCTTTAAGGAGTCTTAAAGCACATGTTTGAAAAATTGTCTTGTAAATAAGTTTTGAGTGGATAAATGTCCATCATTACTCTTTAATTAATATGTGTACTACTTAGTATCACATTTGGAAGTCTAAATCAATGGGAAATCAAAAATTTCACATCTATGTGCCTTGTTTTTATGAATAGTAACTAAATAAGCTAGTTTGTAACATATGTTTATATAAGTAATTAAATTGGCCAACAAAGACTAAAATACCCTTAGTAACATAAAGGGGGCCGGTTTTTATGGTAATGAGTCACCACTTATGCTAGTTTATTAAGTAAAGAAAAGAATGACTACTTAGGTACTATTTACTTTACTAACTACAAATATCTTCTAAAAGCAAATACCAATCTTCATTCTCTCATTTCTCTTGTTCCCACCGTCTTCTACCTTCCTTCTTGCTCTCTTCTACGGTTTTGCTACAACAACAACACCACCATCATTCTCCATCTTTGACCTCTTATATCTCCTAGCTCACTTTGCAAAATCAAAAACTAACACCACCATTCTCTTCCTCTCATCAAGCTCTTCAATTCTATCCTTTCAAAATTCCAAGAGCTCCATTTCGGTGCCAAGAGGAATCTCCATGGGAGGAGCTTGAGCTCATCTTTTCACATATTATTGTTCTCCTTTGCTTCAAGGTAAGGAAACTCAAAGAAAAATGATGTTTCCTTCATATTTTTGTGTTGTCCGAAAATCACCCTTAATGGTGTCCTTATATTGCTTTGTTCTAGCTACATTTCAACCTTTCATGGACTAGGTGGAGTCCTCTCTTGTTACATACTCAAACTCTCTTCAAGTTCTAAGGTAAAACAACTATCTTAATGTTTTTAAAACAATGTAAAATCTAGGGTTTACAATGAGTTTAAGCTTGAAGCTTGAATGCTCATTACATTGTTTGTATATGGTTTAGAAGTTGACAAGCAACCAAACATCCTTGTCGATTTTAGTCAAGGAAATAAGAAAGAAGTTTGTGAGGAAAAGAGGTAAATGTGCTAACCTAATGTAGTTTAAGTCCTAGGATAAATGAGTTTATGTTGCTTATTAAAAATTATCTAAAGAGCCAATGGTGAATGACTTAGTAAAATGTTCTCAAGGAGACTAGTAAAGGGACATATGTGTTGTTGTATGTATTTGCAGGTCAAAGGCAAATATATTATTGAAATTCAGTGTTTAAGGTTTATGCTATTTAAGGGCCTAAGTGTCAATCAATTTAAGTTATGCACTATATTGTGATGTAGTGTAAGTTGGGTGAAGTTTTGTGTGTGAGAGTGCTCTTGATGGATTTAGGTGTTCTTGTATGTTTAATGGTGAAAACAATGTGTTTTGGCTTAGTAATGTTCTAGGAGAATCCATGTCAAAATTTAGGTATGTACAAGAAGTTCTAAGGGTTTAAATAAGATTTGATGAACTAGAAAGTGTTAGAATTGTCTAGGTGTTTACTAGAGAAGAAATAATGTTTTAAGGTGTTCTAGGAAAAAAAGGACTTAGACATCAACTAAGAGTTTAGGTTGGTAAGAAAAGATGCTTGGGAGATGATGTTATGGTAAGGAGAAAGCATTTTGGGATAGTGGTTATCATAGGTGAGAAACACCATTTAGGAACCTTGTAGGAAATGTTATAAGTGTTGGTGGATTTTATAAGAAAATTGAGTAACAAGCTAGATAAGGAACTAGGTGTGTTAAGATGATTTTGCATTAGGATATACCTAAGATCACTTGGGAAGTTTATACATTTAATGGAAGTGGATAACTAATGCAACAAGACTTGAAAAATGCAATTTGACAATTCTCTAGCTTTGGTCCGGGACCTAGGTCATGGGTAATGTCCCGGACCAGCATTAAAAGAGGCCGTGAAGTTTCTAAGACATTGTGGTATGGGACTTGGGTCTTGTACAGGACCCGGACCACCCCTTGAATCACCCCCGAGAGTTTTTGCCTTAGCTTGGTCCGGGACCTAGGACTTGTATGAAGTCCCGGGCCACCCCATAAAACAGGCCGAGGGTTTTGTTAAGTGTAGGTCCGGGGCCTTAGTTGGGGACCAGTCCGGACCATTTTAAAAAAGTTTAGTTTAAGGTTAGTTAATGATGTCTAATGATGGGATAGTTAGTAATGATGTTATAAAGTATATAAGACATGTTAGGAGTGTTATGTTATACGGCAATTTAAACGGGTGAGAAGTTAACAATAAAAAAAGTAGAAATGAAATAACAGATATGTGGAAGTAGGTACATTAAAATGGACTAGTGTGTTAATAACCGACGTTACTAAATGTGTATAGGAATCTCAAAGGTGGAAAACCAGTCGAAGCAAGGACCAAGGTATGGTTTCTTGCAGTCTGTGGCCTACGGTTTACAACGAGCTTTGTGTTGTTGTTTTGCTGTGTGTTGTGACCTTGTAAGATTAAATCATGTAATGAGTTACAGTGTTATATATATTGTGATGTTATGACGTGACTCATTCCCTTGTATGTGTCTAACATGACTTGCCACTTGTTGTGAATGGTTTGTTAAGTTCCACTGTTGAACTTCTAACAAGTGCTAACTGGGGGAGTGAGGAATCCGGTGTCCGGTCACGCGTTGTAAGTTATAAGAGTAGATATATGTATCAGATTCGACTCTTTAATGTAAGATTGTCCTCCTCATTGGCTTTCGATCTCCCGTTAGCTTCCTCCAAAGCTTACTATTCTGACTTATGATCGGTTTAGTGGGAACATGTGGTTTGTGTGTGTGTTCGGGTCACAATATCCGATCGCCTGTGAGTTTAAGTTACTCGTTCGATTAAACAGAACGGTAATGAGTTTATGTAAAGAGCTTAACATGAGTTGGCAACAATCTCTAGGCTCCCATGTGATCTGACTATGTTGGATGGTACCTAAAGTGTACCGTTCTTGTAATGTTATAGTGTTGTTGTGCTATGCAATGCTCTTGCTATGCTATATATGTGTTGTTTAAAAAAATCAATGCCATGTTGTTATCATGACAATTAGTTGCGCGTATCCCGTAGCGATGGGCTGCGCGTTAACCATACCAGCAAGGTTGCTGACCCCTCGGGGGCTCCATATTTATATTGCAGGATGAGGATTGAAGAAGCGGAGTGCGCTTTAGATCTAGGTTGTGTTATACTTTGGATGTTTTGGATGTTGAGCCCGGGAGCGGCCTGTGCTACCGTGGCGTTGTATTATGGTACGTTGTGATAGTGACAGTGGCAATTACAGTTTACAGTTACAGTGGCGATGTAATGTAAAGACTCGGAATGGGTTGGTAATGTATATATGTATGGATGTTAGTACCTAATGCTCGGGAGTCTGATCATCAGACCGGTACACTTGTATTTATTCTGCTGTTAGCCACGTGGGTGGTTAACGGCGTTGTAGCACCGAACCGTTAGTTATTGTTTAGTTGTTTATTTCCGCTGCGATTTCGATTAGTGTTTAGTGCGTAGTAGGGGTGTTACAAAAAGTGGTATCAGAGCGAAGTATCGCTCTGATGACAGAATATCGAGCTTAGGAATATACGAGTTAGAAAACCTAACCATAGTTACTAAGTGAACAGTTAAGAGAAGGTTAACCACTAACTAAGTGTGGAAATACCTTGTTGTCGGGAAGATGCTACAACCGTTGGACCGATAAGTGTGCAAGCATAACGCTATAAATGTTCGTGTGAATTCAGATGTCAGGTAGACCAAGAGGTCAAGGCCGCGGGGCGGTGTTGGAGATACGGGAGACCAGGGTGAGAACACTACGACTCAGGTATGGCTGAGGCAGTAGTAGCCGCCGTAGCCCAAATGGTTCCCCAGTTAGTAGCTGCGATACACAGGGGCAACAGCCCAAAGTTCAGCCACCACCACCGCCAAGAGAGACCAACTGGGTCAAGGCGTTGTCTGACTTGAGACCACCGTCGTTCAATGGGGGAGACCGACCCTCGTAAGCTGGAGGCGTACATCTCCGAGCTGGAGACGCCTACGAGACCTTGGCCGTGCCTGCAGGGGCTAAGGTCCGTCTTGCCGCTTATTACTTGAAGGGTTCGGCACAGAGTTGGTGGAAACTTGTGAGAGGAGGACAGGATGGTTGATCCTGAGTTTGGTTGGAGAGAGTACACGGCTCTGCTGCGAGCCAAGTACTACCCTGTACATGTGCAAGAGGCCAAGCGCCTAGAGCTGGATAGTCTGAGGCAGGGGGATAAGAGTCGGTTGATGACTACTACACCGCTTTCACCGGCCTTATCCACCTGTTACGGATCTGGGATACTCGAACCGGGTGTTGGTGAACCGTTTCTACAACGGTCTCAGCCACCGTCTTCGCTATGGGATGGGGCCAGCTGATTATACCACCTTGCAGGTAATTAGAGTATAGTTGTGATGTGAATAAGTGTATACCATAAGTGAATATTAATGTGAGGTTGTGAGTATGTTTTGCGGGGCATGACTGGCATCCTAAAATTCAGGAGTGCTATCATGCCGCTGCTAAGGTTGAGATTACCGTCCGTCTGAGGGACGAGGAGAATGCGCACAAGCGCAAGGCCACGAGCGAGGGCCAGAGTCCGCAAGTGTATTGGGGAGGGAAGAAAAAGAAGCATTACCCCCAGCCCCGAAGAGTCAGCACCAGGGTGACAAGGGCCAGACCAGAGCACCACAGCTGAGGAGCCACTGAAGCTCACATACGCATATGCGGCGCGAAACCCCTACGCTCTTACCCGCCTAAGGGTAATTACCTAATCATATGTATCAAGTTGAAGTGTATGTTGTTAAGTTATGAAGTGAGTACTGATTGTGTATTGTGATAGCAGCTAGCGCGGGTTCTGGACCGGAGCGCCACTACTACTGTAAGGTGGTGTAACGGAGACCACCCCGGCAAAGACTGCAAGGGTAACGACGTGCAGTGTCGCTACTGCGAGAAGTGGGGTCACGTGACTATGAGTGCTACCGGAACCCCAACAGCAGAAACAATATAAAACTCCATCTGCCTTCAAAAAAGTGAAGCAGTGCGAAGATTCTCCATCAGATGGTCATTGGCGGAATCTCCGACATAGTTGAAAGCCGGGAAATCACATGAACAATGAATGCCTTAGTGGAGAAGATGTCCGGGATGAGAATGTTAACGCCCTCGATTGCCATCAGTTGGGATTGGGAAGAATTGAAGCTAGTCGTAATCTTGAGATCCTTCTCTTTCAGCAAAGTCCGAAGCCTAGCTTTCTCGGGCAATGACGCTAGGTCAGAAAATCTGTACCTCCCGGAGACAAATGGTACCTCACGATCCGACCTAGCAACGGACCAGGTGAACCTACTACAGACCCCAATTCCTGTGGAGCGAAGATAGTGCCGGAATTCAAACGAGGGTTTTCAGTTAGTATATCATTGAGGACGGAATTCAACCCGATTGCGAATGAGACAAACCCGTTTGAACTGAGAATCTGGATTATCTGCTTCCATCCGGATCTTTTGTTATAGGCTGAGTGTTACGGTGTCAGGTACTGGGGGAGGAGGTGAGGATTCCGGTTCGGTGTCAGGAACAAAGTAATGGGGAAGATGATGAACAGAGCAATCAGGGGGGTGGATGAAATCAACGCCATTTTTTACTTTCTGAGAGTCAAGTACGGTGAAAGGCCCAAGAACCCCATGGATGGAAATTGACCCACCAAGAAACAGATCGGGGTGAGTCAGACCGGCGTGATTAATCTCAAGAATCCCGTTCTTGGGATCAACACTAGTGATGGAGATGCTTTTCCCAGGTACCGAAGTCGGGAGGCAAGTGTTGGGTGGAACCTGGAGGAGGGATTGAAAAGTGAAGTTCGAGGCGGTGGTGATGTGGTACTGAAGGAGGCGTTTCATCGCCCAAGGTGGGAGGGAGATGTTGGCAATGGCGGAATCTGGTAGAGCGAAGACAGTAGTTGGCGAGGAAGATGGGGAGAAGAAGAAGTCTGGTGAGGATTGGAGGAGGAAGGATGTGAAAGTGAAGCCATTGGAGCGGAGGGCTCTGGAGGCGTTGAGACAGAGGTCGGTGGTTGTTTCGTTGGAGAAAATGATTAAGGTGTCGTCGTCTGGGGAGGTTGCGAACGAAGTGATGACGATGACGACGAGTGCCGTTGACAGAGAGAAGTAGATCGGTGAGTGCCACCAGTGAGAGCAAGAAGCGGCCATTACTGTTGCTTGATGTTGGAGTAGAACATCAACTTCTTGAAAGAAACAGCAGATTGCACGAGATTGGTGGAGGAAAGGAAAATCTTGGTCTTGTTTCGGAGTAAACGACTGTTGAAGTCTGTCTTACGTGACTGGATTTAAACAGGTTTTTATAACTATAGGGCTAGTTTGATTTTGATGAAATTTTTTGTAGAGAATTCACAAGACGGAGCTGGTGAAAGTAATTTGATTGTCCTACTAGGCCTATTGAGTAATCGAATTAGGTTTAATTTGACTGTCTATAATGTTCATCTCAAATTTCTTTGTTAATTATGTTTGATTTAGGTCAAGTAACTTCAAATTTAGGTTAATCAACTCATACTCTAACAACTACAAGTCCATTAGTTTTTAGGTCTTTCTAACATTTCACTTGTCATGGTTTGATTTATTATGCACATAAGATTCAAATTGGTATCGGATATATTGTGGTTTAAGTGGAATTTGGATGCTTATGGATATATTACTTAGAAATTTTGTAGACATATTTAGCCACAACAGAAGTGTCATTCTTCTTTGTGTTTGATTTTTTAAGACTAGTTTAAAGTACTTTTGAAGAATATCAACCAATTTTTAGAACTGTTTGTTTACATCATTTTTATAGCTAAGGAACTATAGCCCATTCTAGCATTATCCTACTAGGCCCACTAGAGCAATCACTCTTCTTTTACCTTTCCTTCCCCCTAAGTTCATAGATATATCAATCACGATGTTATATTCTTACATCAACAACTCTTGACTACATCCACATGTAGCTATCTTTTGCTACATTAATTGTACATGTGGGCATACAAAACTATACATTCCATGTACAATAAAAATGTACATGAAATTATATTTTTCATAGATAGTTCATAGTACAACGTTTTCTTACGCAATGTACATGTTTGCATTGTTAAGTGTACAGTAAATGCAACTATCTCTAGTTACATATGGGTGTAGGCGAGAATTGCAATTCCAACATATTGTGTAGGGTTGACCAAAATATCATATTGTTATAATACTGAGAGATGAGAGAGTATATGAAACAAAAAAAGAGGAAATAGACATCCTCTCCATACCATCATATGATCTTATATAGTACATGATTTCATCTTTTACAGAACCTTTGAGTGACCTATTACTACAGTAGGAATACAAAACACCAAAGATCTTTAACAGTTACATAAACGATGAGTTTGAAAGGTTACTAGAGTTACACAGACGAAGGGTCTAACGTAGACCAAAAGACATGTGGATGTACATCCACTAAAAAGGGTGTTTACATCACTCCCCCTTGGATGTACATCCTAATATATTGCCTCATTAAAAACCTTGTTAGGAAAAACTCATTGGGACAAGAGCCATGGTAAGGAAATGGTACAATTTTAAATGTCTCTCTTCCCCTCACTTTAACTAAGTGTCTCTTTGATGTCACATACCAATATCACGAACAAGCTTCTTAAAACTCTTATAGGAAGAGACTTAGTAAATAAATCAATTAGATTTTCATCGGACCGAATCTTGGAAACATCAAGAATACCCTTGGTTTGAAGCTGATGGGGTGAGAAGAATTTTAGTGATATATGCTTCATTCAATTTCCTTTAATGTATTCTTCCCTTATTTGTGCAATGCGGCCAACACTGTCTTCATATGTCACCATCGGCTTCTCTAGATCTGACTGAAGACCATAAGAACTTATATATGATGAATGACTAATCTAGGCCACACACATTCTCTTCTTGTTACATATAGAGCAATCAATTTGGCATGATTTGATGAAGTTCCCACTGGTTCATTGAACATCAAGAAATGGCAGTTCCACCATACGTGAAAATATAACCTGATTGTGATATGGCCTTATGTGGATTAGATAAATAACATGCATCTGCTTTTTGCACCTTTGATAAAATAAACCCATATCACGTGTACCACGCAAGTAGCGTAGGACATGTTATACTCCATTCCAATGTCTATGTGTTGGAGCTGAACTGTAGCTTGCTAATAAAGTAACATAAAAGCAATATCTGGTGGAGGGGGGGACTAACAAGACACCTCAATGCCCCAATGGCACTAAGGTATGACACCTTGGGGCCCAAAAATTGTTCTTCAAGTCCACAAAGGTGAAACTGAAGTTTATCCACATCAAGTGAGCGCACTACCATGAGTGATTTAAGTGGATGAGCTTTGTCCTTGTAGAAACGTTTCAATACTTTATATATAAATATTGCATCCAAATCCCCATTAAATAAGCAGTTTCAGCATCCATAAGTCTCGTATGAAATTTTCATCAATTGCTAAACCAACGAGAAACCTTAAAGTAATAATATCCACAACGTGAGAATACGTTTTCATATAATCTATTTCCAATTTCTGGTAAACCTTGTGCCCCCAATTTGGTTATATATCTCACAATCTTATTTTGTTCATTTCTTTTCCTCACAAACATCCATTTGTAGCTAGCTGGCTTAGCATCTATAGAAGTTGGAACAATCAGTCCAAACACTCTTTATTTAATGAATCGAGTTCTGCCTTAATTGCATTTTTTTAGCTTTCTCAATCATATCTTTGCCTACACTCTTCAATAGATGAGGCTTTGAAGCATATCATCGCCCACGGTGTCCATGGCAACCGAGTATGCAAAAATATCATCGATGACTACTTCATGTTTGTACCATTCAATTACGGTACTAACATAATTTATTGAGATCTAATAATTATCATTCTCTACAACCGTATCCTTGTTTGTGTCATTTCGGAAAAGTATCCTCATTTTCTTTCTATATCATAGTGACAGTTCTTTCCCCTTTTGAGGGTATGAACTCCTCTTTTAAGGGTTCAAATATTGAAACTTCTCATTTTCCTATTCCTTTTTCTGTTTTTGTCATTTTGGCATATCCATCCCTCTTTCGAGGGACTAGACTTCTCTTTCGAGGGTTCAAGTCTTTCTTCATTTTCATTTTCCTTTTCCTTTTTCTTTTTCTTTTCCTCTTCCTTTTGTGTCATTTTGGCATATATGTCCCCTTTTAAAAGGATTGGACTCCTCTTTTAAGGGTCTAAACTCCTCTTTCAAGGGTTCAAGTCTTTCTAACATTTCACTTGTCATCGTTTGATTTATTATGCACATAAGATTCAAATTGGTATCGGATATATTGTAGTTTAAGCGGAAATTGGATGCTTATGGATATATTACTTAGAAATTTTGTAGATATATTTAACCACAACAGAAGTGTCATTCTTCTTTGTTTTTGATTTTTTAAGACTAGGTTTAAAGTACTTTTGAAGAATATCAACCAATTTTGAGAACTAATGTTTGTTTACATCATTTTAATAAGGAACTGTGGCTCATTCTAGCATTATCCTACTAGGTCCACTAGAGCAATCACTCTTCTTTTACCTTTCCTTCCCCTTAAGTCCATAGATGATCTATCGATCAGGATGTTATATTCCTATATCAACAACTCTTGGCTACGTCCACATGTAGCTATCTTTTGCTACATTAATTGTACATGTGAGTATACAAAACTATACATTCCATGTATAATAAAAATGTACATGAGATTATATTATAGTATAATGTTTTCTTATGCAATGTACATGTTTGCATTGTTAAGTGTACTGTAAATGTAACTATCTCTAGTTACATATGGGTGTAGGCAAGAATGGCAGTTCCAACATATTGTGTAGGGTTGACCAAAATATCATATTGTTATCATACTGAGAGATGAAAGAGTATATGAAAAAAGGAGGAAATATACATCCTCTACATTCCATCATATAATCTTATATAGTACACGATTTCATCTTTTACAGAACCTTTGAGTGGCCTATTACTACGGTAGGAATACAAAACATCAAAGATTTCTAACAATTACATAAATGAAGAGTTTGAAAGGTTTCTAGACTTACACAGACAAAGGGTCTAACTCTAAGGTAGGCCAAAAGACATGTGGATGTACATCCATTAAATAGGGTGTTTACAACACTCCCTCTTGGATGTACATCCTAATATATTGCCTCATTAAAAACCTTGTTAGGAAAAACTCATTGGGACAAGAACCATGGTAAGGAAAGGGTACAATTTTAAATGTTTCTCTTCCCCTCAATTTAACTAAATGTCCCTTTGATGTCACATACCAATATCACAAACAAGCTTCTTAAAACTCTTATAGGAAGAGACTTAGTAAATAAATCAATTAGATTTTCATCGGACCGAATCTTGCAAACATCAAGAATACCCTTGGTTTGAAGCTGATGGGTTGAGAAGAATTTTAGTGATATATGCTTCTTTCGATCTCCTTTAATGTATTCTTCCCTTATTTGTGCAATGCGGCCAACATAGTCTTCATATGTCACCATCGGCTTCCCTGGATCTAACTGAAGACCATAAGAACTTATATATGATGAATGACTAATCTAGGCCACACACATTCTCTTTTTTTTTATGACTAATCTAGGCCACACACATTCTCTTCTTGTTACATATCGAGCAATCAATTTGGCATGATTTGATGAAGTTCCCACTGGTTCACTGAACACCAAGAAATGGCAGTTCCACCATACGTGAAAATATATCCTGATTGTGATATAGCCTTATGTGGTTAGATAAATAACCTGCATCTGCTTTTACGTGAAAATAAACCCATATCACATGTACCACGCAAGTAGCGTAGGAAATGTTATACTCCATTCCAATGTCTATGTGTTGGAGCTGAACTGTAGCTTGCTAATAAAGTAACATAAAAGCAATATCTGGTGGAGGGGGACTAACAAGACACCTCAATGCCCCAATGGCACTAAGGTATGACACCTTAGGGCCCAAAAATTGTTCATCAGGTCCACAAAGGTGAAACTGAAGTTTATCCACATCAAGTGAGCGCACTACCATGGGTGAACTAAGTGGGTGAGCTTTGTCCTCGTAGAAACGTTTCAATACTTTATATATAAATATTGCATCCAAATCCCCATTAAATAATAATATCCACAACGTGAGAATACGTTTTCATATAATCTATTTCTAATTTCTAGTAAAACCTTGTGCCCCCAATTTGGTTATATATCTCACAATCTTATTTTGTTCATTTCTTTTCCTCACAAACACCCATTGTAGCTAGCTAGTTTAGCATCTATAGAAGTTGGAACAGTCGGTCTAAACACTCTTATTTTTTAATGAATCGAGCTCTGCCTTTATTGCATTTTTCTAGCTTTCTCAATCATATCTTTGCCTACACTCTCAATGGATGAGGCTTTGAAGCATCATCGCCCACGGTGTCCATGGCAACCTAGTATGTAAAATATCATCGATGACTACTTCATGGTTGTACCATTCAATTACGGTACTAACATAATTTATTGAGATCTAATAATTATCATTCTCCACAACTGTATCCTTGTTTTTGTCTTTCGAAAAAGTATCCTCATTTTCTTTCTATATAGTGACAGTTCTTTCCTCTTTGAGGGTATGAACTCCTCTTTTGAGGGTTCAAATATTGAAACTTCTCATTTTCCTTTTGAAATACCCCAAACCTAGGTAAGTTGTTTAAATATTAAACTATGGTTTATTAAGACTAAAAGTGTCTTAGAAACATTAGTAAACAATTTAAACCATAGAAAACACAAATAAATGCATTAAGGTCAATATGGGCGAAAATGTGCTCTAAGCTTGGGATAAGTTTGGTTAAGATCTGATAAGCTTACCAAGACTTTATTTATGTATTAATGAACATATTAAATCAATTACCAAGAAAACCAAGCTTGAAAACAAGTTAAAACACAAAATGTGCTTTAAGGAGTCTTAAAGCACATGTTTGAAAAATTGTCTTGTAAATAAGTTTTGAGTGGATAAATGTCCATCATTACTCTTTAATTAATATGTGTACTACTTAGTATCACATTTGGAAGTCTAAATCAATGGGAAATCAAAAATTTCACATCTATGTGCCTTGTTTTTATGAATAGTAACTAAATAAGCTAGTTTGTAACATATGTTTATATAAGTAATTAAATTGGCCAACAAAGACTAAAATACCCTTAGTAACATAAAGGGGGCCGGTTTTTATGGTAATGAGTCACCACTTATGCTAGTTTTAAGTAAAGAAAAGAATGACTACTTAGGTACTATTTACTTTACTAACTACAAATATCTTCTAAAGCAAATACCAATCTTCATTCTCTCATTTCTCTTGTTCCCACCGTCTTCTACCTTCCTTCTTGCTCTCTTCTACGGTTTTGCTACAACAACAACACCACCATCATTCTCCATCTTTGACCTCTTATATCTCCTAGCTCACTTTGCAAAATCAAAACTAACACCACCATTCTCTTCCTCTCATCAAGCTCTTCAATTCTATCCTTTCAAAATTCCAAGAGCTCCATTTCGGTGCCAAGAGGAATCTCCATGGGAGGAGCTTGAGCTCATCTTTTCACATATTATTGTTCTCCTTTGCTTCAAGGTAAGGAAACTCAAAGAAAATGATGTTTCCTTCATATTTTTGTGTTGTCCGAAAATCACCCTTAATGGTGTCCTTATATTGCTTTGTTCTAGCTACATTTCAACCTTTCATGGACTAGGTGGCGTTCCTCTCTTGTTACATACTCAAACTCTCTTCAAGTTCTAAGGTAAAACAACTATCTTAATGTTTTTAAAACAATGTAAAATCTAGGGTTTACAATGAGTTTAAGCTTGAAGCTTGAATGCTCATTACATTGTTTGTATATGGTTTAGAAGTTGACAAGCAACCAAACATCCTTGCCGATTTTAGTCAAGGAAATAAGAAAGAAGTTTGTGAGGAAAAGAGGTAAATGTGCTAACCTAATGTAGTTTAAGTCCTAGGATAAATGAGTTTATGTTGCTTATTAAAAATTATCTAAAGAGCCAATGGTGAATGACTTAGTAAAATGTTCTCAAGGAGACTAGTAAAGGGAAATATGTGTTGTTGTATGTATTTGCAGGTCAAAGGCAAATATATTATGGAAATTCAGTGTTTAAGGTTTATGCTATTTAAGGGCCTAAGTGTCAATCAATTTAAGTTATGCACTATATTGTGATGTAGTGTAAGTTGGGTGAAGTTTTGTGTGTGAGAGTGCTCTTGATGGATTTAGGTGTTCTTGTATGTTTAATGGTGAAAACAATGTGTTTTGGCTTAGTAATGTTCTAGGAGAATCCATGTCAAAATTTAGGTAATGTACAAGAAGTTCTAAGGGTTTAAAGGTGTTTTACTAGAGAAGAAATAATGTTTTAAGGTGTTCTAGGAAACAAAAAGGACTTAGACATCAACTAAGAGTTTAGGTTGGTAAGAAAAGATGCTTGGGAGATGATGTTATGGTAAGGAGAAAGCATTTTGGGATAGTGGTTATCATAGGTGAGAAACACCATTTAGGAACCTTGTAGGAAATGTTATAAGTGTTGGTGGATTTTATAAGAAAATTGAGTAACAAGCTAGATAAGGAACTAGGTGTGTTTAAGATGATATTTTTGCATTAGGATATACCTAAGATCACTTGGGAAGTTTATACATTTAATGGAAGTGGATAACTAATGCAACAAGACTTGAAAAATGTAATTTGACAATTCTCTAGCTTTGGTCCGGGACCTAGGTCATGGGTAATGTCCCGGACCAGGCATTAAAAGAGGCCGTGAGTTTCTAAGACATTGTGGTATGGGACTTGGGTCTTGTACAAGGACCCGGACCACCCCTTGAATAACCCCCGAGAGTTTTTGCCTAGCTTGGTCCGGGACCTAGGACTTGTATGAAGTCCCGGGCCACCCCATTAAAACAGGCCGAGGGTTTTGTTAAGTGTAGGTCCGGGGCCTTAGTTGGGGACCAAGTCCCGGACCATTTTAAAAAGTTAGTTTAAGGTTAGTTAATGATGTCTAATGATGGGGATTAGTTAGTAATGATGTTATAAAGTTATATAAGACATGTTAGGAGTGTTATACTGGCAATTTAAAGGGTGAGAAGTTAAAATAAAATGTAGAAATGAAATAACTAGATATGTGAAGTAGTACATTAACAATGGACTAGTGTGTTAATTAACCGACGTTACTAAATGTGTATAGGAATCTTCAAAGGTGGAAACCAGTCGAAGCAAGGACCAAGGTATGGTTTTCTTGCAGTCTGTTGCCTACCGGTTTACAACGGCTTGTGTGTTGTTTGTTTTCTGTGTGTTTGTGACCTTGTAAGATTAAATCATGTAATGAGTTTACAGTTGTTTATATTATTGTGATGTTATGACGTGACTCATTTCCCTTGTATGTGTCTAACATGACTTGCCACTTGTTGTGAATGGTTTGTTAAGTTCCACTGTTGAACTTCTAACAAGTGCTAACTGGGGAGTGAGGAATCCGGTTGTCCGGTCACGCGTGTAAGTATAAGAGTAGATATATGTATCAGATTCGACTCTTTAATGTTAAGATTGTCCTCCTTCATTTGGCTTTCGATCTCCCGTTAGCTTCCTCCAAAGCTTACCTATTCTGACTTATGATCGGTTTAGTGGGAACATGTGTTTGTGTGGTGTGTTCGGGTCACAATATCCGATCCGCCTGTGAGTTAAGTTACTCGTTCGATTAACAGAACGGTAATGAGTTTATGTAAAGAGCTTAACATGAGTTTGGCAACAATCTCTAGGCTCCCATGTGATCTGACTATGTTGGGATGGTACCTAAAGTGTACCGTTCTTGTAATGTTATATGTGTTGTTGTGCTATGCAATGCTCTTGCTATGCTATATATGTTGTTGTTTAAAAAAAATCAATGCCATGTTATCATGACAATTAGTTGCGCGTATCCCGGTAGCCGATGGGCTGCGCGTTAACCATACCAGCAAAGGTTGCTGACCCCCTCGGGGGCTCCATATTTATATTGCAGGATGAGGATCGAAGAAGCGGAGTGGCTTTAGATCTAGGTTGTGTTATACTTTTGGATGTTTTGGATGTTGAGCCCGGGATGCGCCTGTGCTACCGTGGCGTTGTATTATGGTACCGTTGTTGATAGTGACAGTGGCAATTTACAGTTTACAGTTTACAGTGGCGATGTAATGTAAAGACTCGGAATGGTTGGTAATGTATATATGTATGGATGTTAGTACCTAATGCTCGGGAGTCTGATCATCAGACCGGTACACTTGTATTTATTCTGCCTTGTTAGCCACGTGGGTGGTTAACGGCGTTGTAGCACCGAACCGTTAGTTATTGTTTAGTTGTTTATTTCCGCTGCGATTTCGATTAGTTGTTAAGTGCGTAGTAGGGGTGTTACAAAAAGTGGTATCAGAGCGAAGTATCGCTCTGATGACAAGAATATCGAGCTTAGGAATATACCGAGTTAGAAAACCTAACCATAGTTACCTAAGTGAACAGTTAAGAGAAGGTTAACCACTAACTAAGTGTGGAAATACCTTGTTGTCGGGAAGATGCTACAACCGTTGGACCGATAAGTGTGCAAGCATAACGCTAATAAATGTTCGTGTGAATTCAGATGTCAGGTAGACCAAGAGGTCAAGGCCGCGGGCGCGGTGTTGGAGATACGGGAGACCAGGGTGAGAACACTACGACTCAGGTTATGGCTGAGGCAGTAGTAGCCGCCGTAGCCCAAATGGTTCCCCAGTTAGTAGCTGCGATACAGCAGGGGCAACAGCCCAAAGTTCAGCCACCACCACCGCCAAGAGAGACCAACTGGGTCAAGGCGTTGTCTGACTTGAGACCACCGTCGTTCAATGGGGAGACCGACCCTCGTAAGCTGGAGGCGTACATCTCCGAGCTGGAGACCGCCTACGAGACCTTGGCCGTGCCTGCAGGGGCTAAGGTCCGTCTTGCCGCTTATTACTTGAAGGGTTCGGCACAGAGTTGGTGGAAACTTGTGAGGGAGGACAGGATGGTTGATCCTGAGTTTGGTTGGAGAGAGTACACGGCTCTGCTGCGAGCCAAGTACTACCCTGTACATGTGCAAGAGGCCAAGCGCCTAGAGCTGGATAGTCTGAGGCAGGGGGATAAGATGTCGGTTGATGACTACTACACCGCTTTCACCGGCCTTATCCACCTGTTACCGGATCTGGGATACTCGAACCGGGTGTTGGTGAACCGTTTCTACAACGGTCTCAGCCACCGTCTTCGCTATGGGATGGGGCCAGCTGATTATACCACCTTGCAGGTAATTAGAGTATAGTGTGATGTGAATAAGTGTATACCATAAGTGAATATTAATGTGAGGCTGTGAGTATGTTTTGCGGGGCATGACTGGCATCCTAAAATTCAGGAGTGCTATCATGCCGCTGCTAAGGTTGAGATTACCGTCCGTCTGAGGGACGAGGAGAATGCGCACAAGCGCAAGGCCACGAGCGAGGGCCAGAGTCCGCAAGTGTATTGGGGAGGGAAGAAAAAGAAGCATTACCCCCAGCCCCAGAAGAGTCAGCACCAGGGTGACAAGGGCCAGACCCAGAGCACCACAGCTGAGGAGCCACTGAAGCTCACATACGCATATGCGGCGAAACCCCTACGCTCTTACCCGCCTAAGGGTAATTACCTAATCATATGTATCAAGTTGAAGTGTATGTTGTTAAGTTATGAAGTGAGTACTGATTGTGTATTGTGATAGCAGCTAGCGCGGGTTCTGGACCGGAGCGCCACTACTACTGTAAGTGGTGTAACGGAGACCACCCCGGCAAAGACTGCAAGGGTAACGACGTGCAGTGTCGCTACTGCGAGAAGTGGGGTCACCGTGACTATGAGTGCTACCGGAACCCCAACAGCAGAAACAATATAAAACTCCATCTGCCTTCAAAAAAGTGATGCAGTGCGAAGATTCTCCATCAGATGGTCATTGGCGGAATCTCCGACATAGTTGAAAGCCCGGGAAATCACATGAACAATGAATGCCTTAGTGGAGAAGATGTCCGGGATGAGAATGTTAACGCCCTCGATTGCCATCAGTTGGGATTGGGAAGAATTGAAGCTAGTCGTAATCTTGAGATCCTTCTCTTTCAGCAAAGTCCGAAGCCTAGCTTTCTCGGGCAATGACGCTAGGTCAGAAAATCTGTACCTCCCCGGAGACAAATGGTACCTCACGATCCGACCTAGCAACGGACCAGGTGAACCTACTACAGACCCCAATTCCTGTGGAGCGAAGATAGTGCCGGAATTCAAACGAGGGTTTTCAGTTAGTATATCATTGAGGACGGAATTCAACCCGATTGCGAATGAGACAAACCCGTTTGAACTGAGAATCTGGATTATCTGCTTCCATCCGGATCTTTTGTCTAGTGGCTGAGTTGTTACGGTGTCAGGTACTGGGGGAGGAGGTGAGGATTCCGGTTCGGTGTCAGGAACAAAGTAATGGGGAAGATGATGAACAGAGCAATCAGGGGGGTGGATGAAATCAACGCCATTTTTTATTTCTTGAGAGTCAAGTACGGTGAAAGGTCCAAGAACCCCATGGATAGAAATTGACCCACCAAGAAACAGATTGGGGTGAGTCAGACTGGCGTGATTAATCTCAAGAATCCCGTTCTTGGGATCAACACTAGTGATGGAGATGCTTTTCCCAGGTACCGAAGTCAGGAGGCAAGTGTTGGGTGGAACCTGGAGGAGGGATTGAAAAGTGAAGTTCGAGGCGGTGGTGATGTGGTACTGAAGGAGGCGTTTCATCGCCCAAGGTGGGAGGGAGATGTTGGCAATGGCGGAATCTGGTAGAGCGAAGACAGTAGTCGGCGAGGAAGATGGGGAGAAGAAGAAGTCTGGTGAGGATTGGAGGAGGAAGGATGTGAAAGTGAAGCCATTGGAGCGGAGGGCTCTGGAGGCGTTGAGACAGAGGTCGGTGGTTGTTTCGTTGGAGAAAATGATGAAGGTGTCGTCGTCTGGGGAGGTTGCGAATGAAGTGATGACGATGATGACGAGTGCCGTTGACAGAGAGAAGTAGATCGGTGAGTGCCACCAGTGAGAGCAAGAAGCGGCCATTACTGTTGCTTGATGTTGGAGTAGAACATCAACTTCTTGAAAGAAACAACAGATTGTAGGAGATTGGTGGAGGAAAGGAAAATCTTGGTCTTGTTTCAGAGTAAACGACTGTTGAAGTCTGTCTTACGTGACTGGATTTAAACAGCTTTTTATAACTATAGGGCTAGTTTGATTGTGATGAAATTATTTTGTAGAGAATTCACAAGATGGAGCTGGTGAAAGTAATTTGATTGTCCTACTAGGCCTACTGAGTAATCGTATGGGGTTGCTATTTGCAGTACAAAATTACTAATCACTGTAGTACAAATTTTTTTAAAATCATATTAACGTTGTAAACATGTAATGATGTGTCTATGTGTTTTTTTTCAAAAAATGATATCTGAAAGTAATTTAATCCAAGAAGTTTGTAGTTGATTAGTACCGAATTTTGCTAGTTACTTTTTTATTGTAATCAATACTAGAATCTTTTTTTTTTAAAGTGTTGGATTACATTTTTATGTCTTTACACTATTAATATGATTTAAAGTTAATTGTACTGCGATTAGCAAAAACTTTACTATTTGCAGTACAATTTTTTTTTTCACCAAACTTAGTTGAATAAGTTGGAATATTGTGGGGAGACATTTTTTCTGAAACAAATGAGAATTGAATGACCAAATTTCAGTCACAATGAGTAAAACAACAAAGTTGGAACAACTAAGTTAAAGAAAAACAAAGTTACAATAACTAGGTTAAAGAAAAACTAAGTTACAACAACAAAGTTAAAGAAAAACTAAGTTACAACAACAAAGTTACAGAAAAACTAAGTTACAACGAGTTACAACATAATTGATATTATCAATCATCATTACTACCAACTGACTCATCACTCTCGCCTTCATATGAATTGGAGAGTGATTCGAGTTCTAACAAAATGGAACTGTCATGCACTTCATTGCTTGCAACTGACTCCATTGAAATATCACTGTTGTCTTCTTACGAATCTAGGAGTGATTCTGCTTCCCACAAGATTGAACTGTCATACACCCCCACCCAGTCATTACTTCCAGTAGATTCTTCTTGGTTGTGGAGTTCCTGGTTGTAGATTGATTCATTATCCACCATTGAAACATCACTCTCTTCTGTATCGGAAAGGAATTCATGCTCCCATATGATATTAGAAGTGTTTTCGGAATTTGATGAGTGACTCATGATAATGTGAATGGGTTGTGAATTTGAAGGAGTTGGTGGTGTGGAAATATGAATTGTAAAGAATCAGTAGCAACTCTACTCCTTTTATAGAGAAAGCACAAGCTCCAGATTTT